>VXBU01013336.1:96091-220809 GCA_013400315.1 Bombycilla garrulus
TTTTTTTTTTTCTTTTAATATAACATTTTGCTAAGTGCAAATACTAAGTTTCTCTCTCCACCTTTAAGGCAAGTAAATGGGACACTGCAATTAGCTGTAAGAAGTACCTGTTATGGGATCAGCCTGGGCACAGCAATCTCCTCGTTGGCTTCAAAACCTTTAAAGAAGTGAAGGTTCTGAAGATTGTGGGGCAGGAGGGAAAGTGGGATGGCAGGAGTTAGAGACCAGGTCAAGGCTGGATTGGGTGGCTCAGTAAGTTTTGGGCTTTTTCTCTTTTTTTATTTTTTTTTTTAAATAATCCACACAAATTCAGAAAGAACTTGAGCTCTCCTGGGTCAGAGAGGGGAAACAGCCACGTGCTCGGGCTGTAAGTTTTGGTGCAATGGGTGTTTCCTGAGGGAGAGGAGCAGTGCTGGTGTGCTGGGCACGCTGTACCTGCACATCACATCACTGATTTCCCCTCTCCTGGGCACGACTGAGCCCTGGCTTTGGCAGGGGACACAGGAACCCTCTGTTCCCTCTGTGTCCTCCAGGACCCCGATGGATCACAGGCACCAACTCCCCCTGCCAGCTCTGCTGCACACCCACCCTCCCTCTGCCAGGGCTCCCTTCTCCCTGCCCACACACGGATGGGACTGCACCACCATTTCCTCCTCTTTCCTTCACAGTCTGGGCCGCTGCACGAGCAGCTGAGCTGCACCTCCCCTCCACTGCCTGATCCTGGAGGGCTCATCCAAACCAGCCCTCAAGCCCAGAAAACCTCAGCTACTGAACCAACAGGATTCCCTTTCCCATAAGGGAAGCCACCGCTGCTTCTCCTGACCTGGGTCTGTTTCCTCAGCAGCTGCTGTGACAAAACCCTCCCTCCCCAACTCCAACAGGACTCCAGGCTGCTGCAGGAACCAGTTGGTGCAAGGCAGGATTGAAACCTGGTCAAAGCCCAGCTGAGCAGCAAGTGATGAAGCTCCTGCAGCCCCCAGACTGCTGCCAGGAATTCAAAACTAATTCAAAATAGAAACTTCCAGCAGCAAGGGCACAGCAGTTGGTTATTAATGCTAGAGAGGCCACGGCACAGGGGAGCAGGGAATGCTCGACCCACAGGCAATGGGAAAAACACCCAGCCCCAAAAGGCATGGGAGTCTTGTGCCTGGGAGAGCTTCCTGGGGGAAACTGTCCCCAAATGCTGTCCCCAAATGCTGTCCCAGGCCCCTGTGCAGGAGCACCCCAGAGACACCCCGTGCTCCCTGCACACCCGAGGAGATCCGGGCTCCTGGAATGCTGCACGTGGGGCTTTGGCAGAAGCTGTGAGGTGGAGACAAGGAATTTGACCTGAAAAAAACCAATAAACCCACAAAACACCTGGATGCTGAAATACAGGGGAGAACAACAGGAGGGGAAACGCACCCAGGGAGTTCCCAGCAGGACAGAACAGGATGAAGGCCAGAACAAAACATTTGGAGAACAACAGCACAACTGGGCTGCTAAAAGCCAGCCCAACATTCCTGGAAGAGGGTTTTTTTTTCACTCCAGCCATTTTCTTTTCTAGATGGGGCCTGTACCAGACAGCACACCCAAGGGCTGTGGAGAAAGGGCTTTGTGCCACCCTCCTCCCACAGCCCAGCACTGCACCCTCCACTTCTCACAAGGAAGTTTTGCTTTTCCCTCACTTTCTAAGCCCGGCAGTACTCAGGTTTAACTTTGAACACACTTTCCCAAAGCCAATTAAGCTGACACGCACGTTTTCATGAGTTATTTGGTGCTGTGGAAGCAGCCAGCTTCCTGCAGCATGAGGCTCCAGCTGCCCATTGGGATGGGAGGGATTGGGGGCTCCCAGCTCGCCGCAGCTACAGGAACATTCCCAATTTTCCTAGCACAGGACACATCACTGCCTACACGTCTATCTGGGTGTTTCCCAGGCAGTTTTTGCAATAAAGGGCACAGCTTTGGCTCCAGGTGGTTCCAGCAGCTGCCAGAAGCTGGGGAGGATTTGGGAGGCCAGATGAGAACGGCAAAGCAAAGGCCACCCTGCAGAAGCTGAGGGGCACACATCTTTGGGGGGAAAAACTGAGCCCTTCAAAGGGGGCAAGTTCAGTCCAGCCAAAGATTTGGGTGCCCAAATCTCCTGCCTAACACTTCCTAACACCCCCAAACAGAACATGGCTCCGGGCTTCCTACCAAGACCTCAGCAACGGGACAGCTGCTGCAGCCCCCCGCTCTGCTTGGAGAGTGAGCAACACTAAAAATGCTACATTGACTTGTTTTGAACAATTAATTTCTGCTGGGAGGTGCCAGCAGGATTCAGGGATGCTGGAGGACACAGGAACCCCAGCCCTGAGCCTCAGCACAGGCAGGAGGCTGGGGCAGCTGCCTCCTGTTCCCTCACTCCTGAAGGTTTTATGCTTACTGGGATGCCAAGTGTCTCCTCCCTTCCCCAGACTTTGCTGCTGTAGCCAGCAGGAAGGCAGGATTTTTGGAAATTCCCCAAGGACCAGCTGTATCCCTGTGTTCCACAAAGTCTCACTTTTCCTCCCAACAGCTGCCTGAACAGGCTTTGTCAAAACAAAACATCTGGATGCCCAGCTCAGGGGGGGGGAATTCCACCCCCGGGAAACGTAGCACCAAACAAACCCCGTTGCAGCCCAGGTTGAAACGTTGGATTGCAAAGGTTTGGAGAAGCCCTGGAGAGGGTGCAGTGCAGGGACTGAGTCCCCTGGCTGCTGGCTAAACCCCAGAGGGGCCGGAGCGGGGACGGGGTGACATCACGGGGTGGCTTTGCCCTGCAGCGACCCTGCCAGGCGCTGAGGGCGGCAGGTCAGAAGCGGTGCCGGGGCTGAGGGCCAAAGTGCATAGGCAGGTTGTGCTCCAGCTGCACGTTGATCTGGGGAAAATCAAAGTTCACCCTCATGTTGGGCAGGGGGGGCACGTAGGGGGCGGGGATGGGGCCGATGTTGAGGGGGATGTTGTTGTACATGGGGCGCNGGCGGCATCCGGGGCTGGTGGAAGTTCTGAGGGACCGGCCTGGGGATGACCTCAATCCTCTGCATCTTCTCCACGGGCTTCTCCACGGGAGGGCCGATGCGCTTGAAGCTGTTCTCTGCACGGGGAGGAGGGTAAAGAGCTGTCACCCCACAGGGCTGTCACCCCACAGAGCTCACCCCACAGAGCTGTCACCCGTCCCAGCCCGTCACCCCCACAGGGTGATATTTGCCACCCCCCATTCCATGCACACCGCACACCATCGCTGCTGGCCCCCTGCTCTGGGAGCTCTCAGCCTGGCTCCCCTCACCAACACCACCCCACAAACGGGGAATGTTTCCTCCTGTGGGATGTGGGGCAGCCCCTGTGCCCCCCACGACACAGCTCAGAGGTTTTGCTGCCCCTCAGCTACTCTGCCAAGCAGACACATCCACGACAGAGCTGGACACAAATCTTGAGCTTGCTTACAGTCCCAGCAGAAGTCTGCAGGCTACAGCACTTCAAAAGCAGACCAGTTCCCAGGAGGAACAGAACCCAGTGAAGGTCCAGACACCCAACAGTAGCTGGGAACCATGTGCTGTCCCATCATCCATCCTCACTCTGATCCCAGCTCTTACCCCCGTTCTTCTTCCTTTGCTCCTCTTCAGCCTCCTTCTGAATCTCATGAATTATCTTCTCGTCATCTTCCTAGAAATCAAGGAATACCAAGAATCAGCGGGGTAATTCCTGCTGCAGCAGCTTTCTGTTCTCTCAGTGCTGCTTTTCTTTTCAGCACATTTTGACAGGGAAAACCAAAAGAGACTAATTTGGCTGAATTGTCCTCGTTTGGGGCTGGCCTAGATTTACCAAAAGCAAAGCTTTTGGTAACTGCAGCAGCACCAATAACCTGCACTCTGTGGAGTATGACCAAGATTCCTGGATCAGCTTTCCAGGGAGATCAGCACTAAAATTCATTGACTTGATGGAAACCAGAGAACTGTGACCCAGCTCCACCCCTCTGAAGAGCTGTTAATCTTTTTAATGGCAATAGTCTATTAAATATTTACATTATCCTAGCACTTGTAGAGTTTTTGGCCCAACAGCTGGAATTAACACAACTTAAATCCTGGCTCTAGTAGCTAAATGGTGCCATTTAGATCTTATCTGTAACTCTGAGAAGGGCATAAATCGAAATATGTTTCTTTAATGTCTGTCTAGAGGTTATAGCAAGAATATTCAGGGCTGCTGCTCACTGAGAGCACAAGGACGAGCCAGAAATTGAAACTGTCCTTCTGCCTCTCATCACCTTCAGTTCTCTTAACTCAAAGGAGCATCAGTGGCTGCAACGAAGCCTCAGGTGAGTTTCTGCGTGGCTGTGGGGATGAAACCAAAGCTGGAGATTTCAGGGAGAGCAGCCAAACCTCCAGGACAGCGTTTGGAACCCTGAGCCCCAAGTGCTCCACGAAGGACAAGACTCTGCTTGGTTCAGTCACCCTAATTCCAGCACTGCCAAAACACACGCATTTCTTCCTGAGCACTCTTAATGTGAAAAATATCCCTTATTTTGAAGGGTGCACTGGAACTAAATCCAAAATACGCTTCGTGCATGCAGCTACACTGAAATGATTTTAAGCTTCCCAGTCCCCAGCTGACAGCCCTGCACATGCACAGCCCGGGAAGCTCCTGGAGAAGTCCCCTCCTCCACCACCAGATAAGGTTTCCCTGGGAGACTGAAGTTATCTTAATGTGCAGAAAACCAAAAACTCAATACTTCCCTCCCTTTTATTATTCTGTGAGTCAATGGTTAAAATGAAGACTTTCCAGGACTTTGTGTTTTTTTGGTTTTTTTTTTTTTTCTTTCCCAAGCAGGCTGCTTGCATGGGCTGTTAATTACAGCCTATCTATCTCCATAAAAGCTGCTGAAGAATGGCTCTTCTGAGCCTCCATGGAATGCCTAACTACCCCCCAAGTATCAGTTTTCCAGGCTGGAAAACCACCTGGGCATGCTCTACAGGCAACCAAACATCCCCTGCTCTTTTGCTGCCCCAGCAGTGCTCTCAAAGCTTGGTTTCAAGCTTTAAGACTTATTTTTATTTCTTTTTTCCTTCTCAGACTACATTTTGCAATGCTGTTGAAAACGGACACAGCCACCACTCCCATTTTATTGCCACTCACTGGAGAAGATGCACCTGAAGGTTTATCTGACAAGAAATATATTTTAAACTCAGCTGAGCAAGATCACCCAGTATCTCCTTTCTCACACAAAGGACAAATCTCACCGTAAACCCTAGAAACGTGTCATTTATCTTAACAAAATGCTTTTACTTTAGTCTAAGTCTGTGATTACACAGTAAACTCTTCCCCCTGAGGGTGGGAGGCCTTGGCACAGGGTGCCCAGAGAAGCTGCGGATGCTCCCTGGATCTCTGGAAGTGTCCAAGAGTTGGATGGGGATTGGAGCAACCAGGGACAGTGGAAGGAGGTGAAACAAGATGAACTTTAAAGTCCTTTCCAACAAAAATCTATGATTAACTCTGTGAAGGGACATCCCCTTCCTGTCACCATCCCTGAGGCTGCAGCTCTGGTCAGTCCTGCACAAAACTGGACACATCAAAGACAACTTCACCAGACCCTTCTGCGGCCAGGGCTGCTCCAGCTCCCAGCTGAAACTGCAGCTGGCCTCCCCCTGATGGGGCTGGAACATCCATCTGCCCCGGGCTGGAGCCAGCTGCACTCCAGGGTGATGCTGGATTCGATTACTGCGGCTCCCAGAGCGCCGGGGGAGCAGCAAACCCCATCTGCCAGAGCTCCAAACTGAGCCCAGAGCTCCCAGGACAACAGAAAACACATCCCCCAAAGTGCAGCAGCCACAGACCCCCACTCAGCTCCATCCCCTCGGGGATTTGAGAGGGGCAGAGCTCACAGCACACCCCGGATGAAAAAAACCTGCCAGGACCTGAGCTGGATCAGGGTGATGAGCTCCTGACCAGCTCTGAAACCACAAATCACAGCAGAGCCACAACAAACCCCATCTCCAAGAACAGAACTTATCAGCCCTGCTGCTTCTCTGCTGATAAAAGTGTATTTCCCCATTGGAAGGTTAAGAAGAGCTTACATTTAATCCACAGACCAAGACTTAGCTTGGAATTTTTTTTTTTTGCACCAGACTGGTATCCATTAATATATAAAAAAATGCACTGCACAACAAGCACCTTCCTGCTTAAGAGGCTGACATTAAATTTGGCAAGTGATGAATACACAGCACTGTTCAATACCTGCAGTATTTAGGAAATATCCACATCCCAGATGGAACAAAAGAATTGATGATATGTAAACAGCAAGATAATTTTAGGATGTTCTGAAAGAAAGCTGATGCCACACAAGTTCTGCCTAATATACATTGTTCAGGTCAGAATTAAAAAAAAAACAACAAAACCCAACAAACAAGTCCTGGTGCTATTTTAGTGAATCTTGCAAAACATTTCTAATTCTTTGGAAGCAAGGGCTGTTTTTTAATAACACAGTAATTAGAAAGATGACAGATCCATCGAGGGGTAAAGCACCCACACCAAAAATTAAGATTTCATTAGCACACTTCTGGCTGGTTTTGTGGTGAGAAACCTTTTAACATCACATGGGGTGGAGGCTGCAGAAGGATTTCAAAAGCTTCTTGTGTCCGTTTCCCTGAGCGGGTTCAAGTCCCTTAATAAAGGATTAGATTATAATTTTAATGGCCTGTTCACAGGCTGTGTGGATTGAAGGCATTTATCTTGTCAAGTTAACAGTCATCTTCCTGTCAGCTGCCTTGCCTACAGCAAGACAAAAAAAAAAAAAAAGAAAAAAGCAATCTCCCAAGCCTGAGGGAGGGTCTCAGCACTGGACAGTTTTTTTTTTAGCAAATATGTAACTTGGCTTTTCTGCCGGAGAGGAAATGCAGGGCAATGCTACAACGTGGCCCTTCCCCACACTCTGCTGCATCACGGGAAAAGGGAGGCGGCCAAGAGGAAAATGCAAAGGATCTCTGAGATGCATTCACCCTTTTTATCTGCAGAAAGCAGCCGTGGCCATTAGCAGCAGCTGTGCTTTCCAGTGACAGAATAGGCCCGAGCCCTGCCCCAGAGCCTGCAGCGGGATGCTCTGTGCAGCCCATCCTGTAGCCCAGGCGAACAAACGCTCATCCCTGGCCAGTGTGGGAGCCCGTCCCTGCCATCCCCCACCTGGGAAAGGCTCTCAGCACGGAGGAGGCTTCTCCTTTCAGCCCTCTGCCATTGAATCCAGCACGGAGCCAATCACAGCAGCACGGAGGGCTGCGCTGGGGATGGATTAGCCGAGGAGCAGGGCTGGGTTGCTAAGAGAGGCACCTTGGCACCTACAACAATGCTGCTGCAGAGCAGCCTCACCCAGCACCCACACGGGGCCCTGCCACAAGCAGAAAGAGCTGCTGGAGAAACAAAGTGCCCTTGGGAACGAGAAAATACAGCAGAAAAGGAGATAAAAGCTCGGCGAGGCACACAGAGACAACCTCCCCCCAAATAAAACCTCCTCTGCCCAGAACAAAAGTGCCATCCAGGGAGCTTTTGAAAGCTCTGTTTTTATCTCCTGCACTTCTCGTTATCTTTAATTATTAAGTGTCACCGGGAAGCGGCTGCCGCCTCCTGAAAAGAGGGAAAACAAGTCCTGGTGAATATTTCTGGGCTCTGCAACCCCTCCCCTACTTCAGAAAGTGCTTCAGCACCGCTGCCTCCCCCTTTCTGCCCCTTTCCTGCTTGCTTTTCTCCACGTACGTGTGGCCGCAGCCGTTCCTAATAAACTCGAAATGATTTTTCACGACGGAGGCTTCCAAAGGACTGAGGGGTTTTGTTTCAAATCATTCCCAGATCAGCTGCGGAGAGGCTGAGCAAGAACAGGCATGGGCTGTCTCCGGCGTGCTCCTCCATGCAGCAGGAAGCAGGGATAAAAGCAGCCTGTGTTGTAACTGGAACAGGGCATCTGCAGTGCTGCAGGAAAAGGGGGGCCGGCACGGGGACGAGCCTTCAAGAAATGCAGAGTTATTTTAGCAACAGGCATTCCATATCCACGGCTCTCTGTGAATTCCCTGGATTTACCATATGCTTATGGTTGAGGCATTTTATAGCAGTTAAAAAACTCCCCAAACTCACCACAAACCCCACATCCTAAATTTAAGGGAGCTTCTCCCCCTTCTTCCAAATCCTAAAGGCAGCACTGTGCACTTCATGCATTTCCTTGATGCATTTGAAGTTTTACAGAGTCTCCTCTGAACATCATCTTTTTATAACACCAGGAGGAGGGATAATTGCAAACACCTCATGATGAGGAGTCTTCTGCTTTGAACTTTAACGATGGGCCTTCGGGAGGGTTTTAAGAGTTTACTGAAAACATCTTAAAACTTTAAAGCCAAAAAAAAAAAAAAAAAGCCTCTGTGCAGTATTACTGATAGCCCAAAGATGAGTATTAAATTCAAAATAATATGTTTGAGAGCAGAACCTGGTTTACCAGAACAGCCAGAATGCATTAATCACATTGCATCCCAGGATTTATAAAAACTGGATGAAATGCACACAAACAGCTTTAGGTTTGCTACAGATATTTAGAAATCAGGGCAAACACGGCCCCTGCAACCCAGAGCCAATTCACAGAGCCATAAAGTGTCCTGAGTTGGGAGGGATCCACAAGGATCACAACTCCTGGCTCTGCACAGGACACCCAACAGTCCCACCCTGTGCCTGGTGGTGTCCAAACCCTCCTGGAGCTGTGGCAGCCTTGGGGCAGTGCCCAGCACCCTCTGGGGGAAGAACCTTTCCTGATCTCCAGCCTAAACCTCCCTGACACAGCTCCAGCCACCCCTGGGTGCTGTCCCTGCTCACAGGGAGCAGAGACTGGAGCTGCCCCTGAGCAGGAGCTGCTGCCCCCACGGAGCCTCACCTCAGTCTCCTCTTCTCCAGCTGAGCAAACCAAATAGCTCAACCATTGCTCAGACAGCTTCCCCTCAAGCCCTGCACCATCTCTCCTCTCCTCAGGATGGTTTCTCACAGCTTTATTCCCACTGCTCCCTCCTGAGCTTTGTTTCTGGCAATGTTGCATCAGCCCCTCCTGCAGAGCCCGAACCCACACGGACTGAGGGACACCAGGACTGAGGGACAAGGACTGAGGGACACGAGGACCGAGGGACACGAGGACTTCTGGCCAAGCACCTCCTGGAAGGGCTCCTGGCACCTCCTACAGGGGTGCAGGGCACCAATTAGCTCCAGAAGAAATGCAGGGATTAAAAAATCCCTGCCTGGCCCCCCTGGAAGCTGCTCACCACAGCACAACTGCAGCTTGTCTCAGAGCCAGCAAATATTGCACCGATACTTCTAAATCAGACTCCAGCCTGATTACAGCTTAGGGACAAGATTTTAACTAACCTTTAATTATGGGAAACTCTGAAGCCTCTGCTTTACTCTCTCAAGATCATTTGAGACAAAGACTAACAGATGCTGCCATTCCTAGAGGACTGTCTTTAATTTGTTTTTAACCCAAGCTAATGAATAGGTTTACTTATACTTTCACAAGAATTGTTCCAGACTGGGAAAACATTAAACATTTGGAAAAGAACAAAGGTTGCCTATTTTAAAGAAACCTGAATTTTGCTGTAAATAATATGGATTTAGACTCAAACCAGATCCTTCAAAGGTCATGCCTTGGAGGGACATTATCCCTGGCAAAGGACAGAACTCTACTGATGCAATGGTCTTTGCTCTTTCAAATCTCCATGTCAAATTCTGTTTTTCTCGTTACATCTAGCAGGCTAACTCCTTTTCCACGTCCCATATGAGAGCACAGATCACCCAGGAGGGGTTGGGTTAGGGTGTCCCTAAGCCCTTTGTGAGGGAGGACCACGCACACAGGTAGCCACCATCACTGCAGCTTCAACCAACGCTTGAGTTTTGTGCTGCTCTTTGCACTGCAGCAAGGACAGTCACCCAGCTTCACCTCCCCAGCCCACCAGCGCTCCATCATACAAAAAATAATTAAATAAAAAACCAGCAGGCAGTGCCAGCTCTGTGCTGACAGTGGGAAATTTTCCTTTGCCACAACATTGGTTAATTAGAGAGGTGGAAAGGGCCTGGTGACAGTGGCCTCTTTGTGCCGCTTATTTATTTATTTATTTTGAAAGTACAGTACGAGCTTTTTTTGAGAGGCCTCATGTTTTCTCTGGCTCTGAACAAATGCCATCCCCCAGCACAATCAGCAGCCTGACAGAAACAACGGATGCCAGCCCTGAATTGCATCCTGCTGGAAAAGGAGGAGGAGGAGTGGGACAGGAATCCAAGAAACTCACAACCAGGTGGTGGAAACGCTGCAGGGGTGCCTGCAAGGAGGTGTCTGTGTGTAGTTTAACAGTTCACATTGACAGGATAATTCAGGGAATAAAAGCAGGCAAGCAGAAGACTTGGAAGCTTATGCTGGTTGTGACATTGCTGGGAGATCCCCAAGAGCCTGGAGGTAGAAGGGAGAGATTAAGAGTGGATTTTCCCTGGCTCTGTGCAGATGCAGGGCTGTGCACATTCCCTGCAGACAGGGGGGCTGGGAACAGCCTGGAAAGCTGCAGAGACCCAAGACAAAGAACCACAGGGAAAAAGGAAGTTCAGGAAAGCCCTGGGAAGGCAGATGCACATTCACATTGCTCTACAGCTTTGCTAAAATCAGGAAATACAACTCCTGCTCCTTCCAACTCTTGGATTTACAGTATTGAAGAACTCTATTTACAAAGACTTACTTGCTGCAGCAAGGTTTCCCAAGCCTGTCATAGATATGAGCTGTATTAAATTACTACAGCTTCTCTCACAGCTCACTCCACACTTCAGCTCTCCCTCTGCAGCTGCTGACAACAGCCCTGAGCGTGGGCCCAACCAGAACTCCACGCTTGCAGGCAGTTTGCCGATGAGTCCATCTCTGTGACAGGATTCACAGCCAGCACTCAGATCATCCAGCCACCAAAACCACAATTCCCCTTGCCTCCAAATGCCGAGCCATTCCAACACCATCTCAGCTGCAAAAGTAGGGATGGGTCCCAATAATCCCAGTGCTGGTTACTGTGACTGGTGCCAGCACTTGCTCCTTCCACAAGCCTCACTCTCCAGAACAGCACTCTGAGCACTTCCAGCCAAAGCCCTCCTCTGACAGCAGCTGATTTTCCCTAAAGCAACACCAGCTCCTTCCAAGCTGTGCTCAGATGTGACTCTGTGCTGCTGCAGGGTCCCAGTGTGGTTTTTTAGCTGCCTTGGGAAAGGTAAAATCTGTGCTGGCTAAAACCATTTTCCCCAGCAATGTGTGTATTTCAACGTGCCGGTGAGGACGGTGATTGAAACCGGGGTGAGAATCATTGACCAAAACCCTTTGTTACTTACTGTGGGGTCTGTCCAGAGGGAGCACTTGGCACAGTCCTGGCAAGGGGCCCCAGGAGAGCGGGGGTGCTGGCAGAAGTGGTCGTAGCCGTTGATGGCAGCGCGGCACAGGTAGCACATCTGGGCGCCGCAGCGGCACGACATGCGGTTACAGCCCTCTGACTTAATCAGCCCCGTCCCGCACTTGTGGCACTTCCTAATCCGGGCAGCTGTCATCTTCTCCTCTCTGCAAGAACAGGAGAATTAGCAAAGGGGTGTTTGCACTCACCAGCCTGTGATAAAATTGTTGTTATGCTACCCCAAGTGAGGCTTTAACCCTCTCCTCCTCTTTCCTTCAATTCCATCCCCAAGTTCGCCGCTGTTCCAAGGAGGTCTGGGCTCAGCTCCACTTGGAGCCAGCCCATGACAACTCAAGAACAAAATAAGCGAAAGAAAGTCAATCACTGACTGCATGCTGCAGCCCTGATGCTGGTTTCCATGAGAGCCAAAGCACCAGGCTGTGGCTTGGGAGGAATTTGAGATGCAAGTTCAAGGGCCAAAGGGCACACGGATGCTTGAGTTGGCTGAAGGAAAACACAGCCAGGGAGATAAAGTTCAGGAAAAGCAAACATTTGGCTGTCACCTCTAGCTTTTAAGTGTCTGTTGCTCTGGCTACAAAGTTGCCATGACCATATAGCTCTTCTCCAAGCCTGGCTGCTTTGCTCCAGATTTAGTGTTTGTTAAATTTAAATCAGTAACTGAAAAATAATCATATGTTTCCCCAAAGAGGTGTTCTTTTTTCTCTAAGATTCCCTACACACATTTTGCAGAGGTTATTGCTTTAGGTTTAAGAAATGTGTTTTCATCTAACAGAGCACAAGTGGGAATCCAGGACAAAGCTCAGTCCTTGTTCCCAGGGGACAGCCTGGCAGTGACACACGCTCCAGCACAGGCTCAGCTCACAGCAAGACTGTTTTGGCACAGAAATTAAGAAAGGCTCAGTCATTTAATTAAAAGACTTAAGAATATAAATTATTATCCTGAGGGCCAATTTTCTGACCGCTGGAGATCACGTTACACTTTAATTCACAACCTAGAAGTGAAATTTGATGACAGCAGAGCAAAGCCAGCGTGTTTTCATGGAGGGAAGCACAATTCTTCTGACACTGGGGAAGGATCATCCTTAGCCAGGCATCTCCACCCAGCTGCTCCAGTGCAGCTGCAAAGTTAACAAATGTTTGGGAGATGGCAGGGAGGTGTTCCTGAGGAGCACAGCAGCAAACCAGGCTACAGCACAGCCCCACAAACTGCTCCATCAGCACCAGCAGAGGAGCAGGGAATGGTGAGGTGGGAACTTCCCGGCCTTGCAGACATCCAGGGTTCCCAGACAGTTATACCCTGCACCCAGGCATGTGGAGATGTGCTAAGAATAGACACAAAAACCCAACTTGAGAGTGACTTTCCTTGGAGCTGCAGCTGCTCTTCCCTCAGCAACTCAACAGGATGCTGTCGATGCAGATTTTTTTTTTTTTTGGAAACTTTGAGCAAGGCAGGAAGTTTAGCCTGAACTCCAGCTGGGCTTCCCTTTCCTTATGCAGGGCTTCAAAAGGAAGTTTTTATTGTATCAGGCAGTTAGACTCATCTATCCACACACACAATCTGCTGAAGGTTTTGAAACTGGTATTTTTTTCCCTTATTAGGGACATGCCAATTTGTTCCTCCTCCCTCTCATCCCTCTTTCCTACAGGGAAAGGATCAGCAGAGTAAAAAAGTAATATCAAATCTGTAAAGATTCTGTTCTGAATTAGGGACTGTGGGACGAGCAAGTAGCATTCAAATTCCAGTGGTGGAGCTTTCCAACTTCTACTCATGCCAGACAGACTCTAAATCAGAGAGGAAGGGATTGAGCATTGGGGGCAAGTCCCACTTGGCTGCACCAGACATTTTGCTCCATGGATGAAAATTCCCTTGTTTCCTATTTTGTCATTTACTGTAGATAAGAGAGAAATCAATCCGCAAAAGATTTTAGGGTAACAGTCAGGATTTACATCTGCATATTTCAAAATGTGACTGCACTTTGTAACAATTCCTACAAACTAGTTAGAAACAGGCAAAAAGCTTCTGGAGGAAAAACACATCCTCTCCCACAAAGCAGCAGCTGAGCAAACAGTGCAGGTCTCCACTCCAGATTTTCAAAGGGTAGTAACGACCTGCTGGGACTCAATCCATTTCTGCGCCTCCATTCACCACCTCCTTCTCCCCCCAGCAATGCTAACGGGGTTTCTCACCTCGGAGAAGGACCAGGTGCCAGCCTGCAGACACTGGGCCAGCCAGAGGAGCAGGCTGGGCTGGTGACAGCTTTCCCACGTTCTCAAATTACCAGCTGGATCTGCTGCCAAGTGTCTCTCACAGACAGAAATCCCATCCTGGGAGCCTCTGACCCTCAGCTCTGCCATCCCCGGGACCTTGCTGGGGAAGGCAGTGACAGCCAGCACAAACTGAGGACAGTGCACTGTGATTGCCGGTTCATCCACCTCCCTGATTCCCCTGCTTGTGCAGTTTCACCTACATGGATGTCCTGTATTTGATGTCATCCTTCTCTGCCAGCTGCTCGCAGGTGAGGTTCATGTGCTCCTTCCACAGCCCCTGGCACTTCCGACAGGTTTCCTGAGGAAGATAACAAACATTAAAGGAAGAAAAAAAAAGACCCAGCACACCATTAACAGCTTAAGAACGGTAAAAATTCCCCCATCAAGCTGCAGGTTCTCAGGTGAGGGTGGGGCTGGCAGGATGGTACAGTGGGGTCTGCAGGTCTGTCCTCCTTTGGAGGCCAAAGGCCACAGACAATGGGAGCCAAAGGTCTTTCCAAGGCACAAAAAAATAGATATAAAATGAATCCATGAATCCCAATCACCTAAAACTCATGGGACAGCTACCAGGTTCACCAGTCACAACCCAGAGGAGACTGCAGAGGTAAAAACGTGGTGCCAAAGGACATCAAGTTCATTTGTTTCCTGACCGAAATCCTTCACCTTCATGTAAAGGGCTTCTAATTCTACCATTGATCGAAACTCTGCAATCACCTCAGCTTCACCAGGCACACAAGCAAATAAATATATATATCTCATAAAATAAATGATTAAGCAGCTGAAAAACACAGAATGTGGACAAACCCATAAAACCAAAGTGTAGTAAGAACAAATATTTACAAACTTAACTAGAATAGCTGGACTAAACTTAGAGCAAGTGGCTGAACTCTCTTGTTCTTGCAAATTCTTTGGCAACAAGACTATAATCCAGGATTGGTAAAGTTGCATGGAGCAGGATTGCTGTGGAGGGAATTTGGACCAATACTGGAGACAGAGCTGTTTTTTTCAGTTGGCTGGCCAAAGAAAACAATTTTGTTTTGGGTCAAACAAGAGATTTTCCTTCAATTTCAGGAAGATTAAAAAAACAACCAGATCAGACTTGAAAACAGCGCACGTTTTATGATCCAACTGTTTCATCTTCAGGATGGCTGGGATTTGGACTCTTAGCTCCAACCTTCCCCCTGGCAGGAAAACCCATCTGGCTATGCAGCATCCTCTTCCCTGCACACCAGAAAAGGTCCCAAAAGAGCTTTGCCCAGCCCTGGTCTCACTATCAGCAAAATACAACCACTGCAGAGACAGATCTTACTTGATTGCACTACCTCCATTTTATTTTAATGAAGAAATTGGACATTTATGTGAGATATGAAAGAAGAAAATGCTTCAAGACACACGTAGGCAGCAACGCTCTTTTGATCGTGAATCAGACAAACAGGATGAAGGCCAAAGCTTCCAAGGAAGCCACCCTAGGAGGGGGATGCAAAATGGGGCCTTGTTTGTATCTGTGCTCGCTGGGAGATGCCCAAATGCTGGTGCTTTCATCTGGAGAATGAAAGGCTCCTGGGCCTGGCTGCTGAGCCGGACGTGTTTGCAGACAGGGCTGCAGCAAGCGTGGAGCCAGGCGTGTGACTGCATCCCAAAACTCAGCAGAGGATTTTGTGATCACTCACCTTGCAAATGCACCCCTTGGCAGGCAGGCCCTGGTTTTAAGGGGCAGTAAAAGCCTGGGGTTCTATCGATTCTCATGAATCATTCATCACACCCTGTGTGTTTTCCTGCTAAAGCTGTTAAAACAGGCATCATTTTGTGTGCGTTTTTGGCAGGCCACATCTGGCTGTTGGCGGCACAGGAGGATCAGACTTGGAGCTGTTCACATACCTCCACGAGGACCCACCTTCCCCTTTATTCCCAACACCTGGCCACATGCCATTCCAAGATCAAAAGTACCTTAGGCTGGTTTTTTTTTTAATGTACACCAAGGGTTAAAAAGAGCCTATGGAGCCCTGTTGCACAGAACCGCTTCCCCACGCCAGCAGCAGAGATTTAACAGCTTTTTGCCAGGAGGGCTGGCACATTTTCCAGCCAGGAGCCTGCTATTCCCAATTACTGAACTCCAGGAGCCTCCTCTGCTGCCCAAACGATGCCCTTCTGAAGCAGATGGTGCCACTTAGACCCTCAGCCCCAGTCATTCCCTTCTGCCCCTGCCTCCAGCCTGGTGCCTATTGGAAACAACGCTCTCCCTGGAGCCCAGGCTGCTGTTCTTCGCCAAACAGTTGTCTGCTGCAGTCGAGAAGGGATTTCTGTGCAGGCAAGGAGAAAGGGAAGAGGCACGGCCATGCGGATTCCTGGGATGGCACGACAGGAGGTATCCGGTTCCCCGTGTGACGGCGGCACAGCGGGTGCCACCGCAGCTGTGCGCATTTCTGGGATCCCTCCCAAGTTGTGTTATCCTCAAGGAGCTGCAAAGCCACAGGCAGCTGGGGCTGTGCCAATGCACCCCACGAAGGGGACAGTCCTGTGGCTTCCCGACTCCCGAGTGTCACCTGGTGCTGCCTCTGACTGAGCCACGTCCCCTCCGTGGGAGGTTTGGGAATACGCACCACGCACGTGTCATCAGCAGAAGCTGCTGTGATTTTTCCACTTATTCTACCCAAAATAATGGCACATTGTTGGATCCCTTCACACAGAATTGGGGAGGAAGCCCATGGTTCAGACAACAGCTACTGCTCTGGTACCACAGCTGAGATCACAGTCCTTGCCCAAGAAAAGTGAACTTTTTTAGTTTCTACTGAGTCAAACCCAACCCACTTGGCTGATGAGGCTTTTGCCACACAATAACAATTCTGAACTCTACAATTTCCACAGAGTTCAAAATTTTACTTCAGAACCAACCCTTCAGTTGATAATGGAAGATACACTCCCATTACCACATTAATTAACCTAAACACGCCGTGGAATAGCTGATTTTTAGCAACCAGCCCAGATTATTTCCATGGGAAGAGCAGCGCTTGGCACCAAGACTGGCTACAGCAATATAAGGCACCACCTAAACCCACAAAGAGGCAACAAATCCTTCCCAGTCCAAAATCATCTACTCCCAGTGTAGTACAAAAAAAACTCCAAAAAAAGTACTCCAAAAAGCAACTTAGTCCAACAAAATAAAGATCCCTCCCAGCTTCTTCATCCACCAAAATAAAGATCACTCCCAGCTTCTTCATTCACCAAAATAAAGATCCCTCCCAGCTTCTTCAGCACTTGGTCCCTTAGCAAACCCTGCTATACTCAAGTAGGGGCACTTGTGTTTTAGCTGAAGCTCTTCAGCTGAATGCATCATTTCTGGATGCTGTGAATCCCACGTGTTCTGCCTTTTCCCAGCCCACTCCTCCTCGCAGGCAGGTACAGCTAAGGCAGCCCACGCTTTAGGTGCTAAAGTAAACCTTGGCATTAGGAAACAGCTCCAAACCAGGCATGGAGACAGGAGATAAAGAATCTGCTGCCTGTTACATCTGCCCCAGCTTGGCAGGCAGCCTGGGACAGTCCATTACTGCTGTGCTGGGCTGAGGGAGGATGTGATGGAGAGGGTGTTTAATCGCACCCTGTAATCTCCTCACTGTACATCTGTTAGAGGCACTGGCTCCGCTTCCTCTCGCTGCCCGCCAGGAAGCAGCCGGGATTAACACAAACATGTTTGGGTTCAGGAGGATCCTTTGTTCCCAGGTCAGTGCTGGATGTGCATCTTTCTGTGCTCAGGGCCAGCCTGGCCAAGGGTGGACACTTTGCTTTTAGTGTGGGCAGCACAACCCTTCAACACCCTTGTTAATTGTCACAGCATCTAACGAAAGTGGCAGGGAAATGTTTTATATGAACTTCCCACTTTCCTCAGCACTTCTGCTGGTACTTCCAATGGATGCTACAGTTTCAAACACAGCCTAGACTTTTTTTCTCCCCACTCTATTATCAACTAAAAATAACTCTCCAAAGTCCATCCCACTCATGGGGGGGGGGGGCAAAAATCCCAAGTAATCAACTTTTCCTTGCCAGTCTCCACTGGACATAGTCAGTAACAGAAATCACTTCTGATTGCAACCTAAACAAATACCACATGGACAAAAACATCAGATGATCCGCACGGATCCCAGCCCGACTGCCCACGGCATTCCCGCTTGTGCCGTAGGAGTTTACCCAGAGCCATTTACTGCCTGAGCAGAACGCAGGGAGGGGGGAAACTCGACTTCAACAACAACAGGCAGTGGCCCTGGCTGCTGTCACCGCCCTCCGCTCCCGGTGGTGGCTCTGAGCTCCACTCAGCCCTCCATATGCTGGGTAATTAAATCCTTGTGCATCCCCCAGGAGGGGTGAGGAGCTCCAGTGCCCATGGCACACGTGGGGGTGTTGTGAGAGGGACGTGAGGCAGTCTGGGACAGAGCCCCAGTGATGGATTCGCTGCTTCCTCCTGCTCTTGTGCAGCACAGGCTGGCCCCAAACAGGCAGAACTTTACCCAAAAGCAGATGTGAATGCAAGTGCCTCAGAACAGCACCTCAGGGCCAGCCCCCACTGTGCTGCTTTAATTAAAGAGCTGCAATTCCCAACCAGATGAGTTCATGGGAAAGCAAAGAACCACAGTCTTCCTCCCCACAAAGTCCCACTGTCCATAAAGGTGCACCAACCTTAACTAAAAATTGACGCAGAAATGGCTAAATGAATACAACCTTTAAGCACGGATAAGCTCTCATGAACACGCTCCTTCAGGGCTGTTTCTGGGATTTCCTATATGCTAAGCTGGGATAAAGAGGCTATAATCCAGCCCAAGACAATCCATTTGGGTAAGAGACCCCTCTTTAAAGATGTACAAACACCCAGCACGGGGAGGGACGACCCCAACTCCACAGATTCCTTCCAGCGTGAATTGCTGTGGCAATACTCTGGTCCTGGAGCTGCACACAACGGGCACGATGGGCAGCAGGTACCAACCCCAAACACAAAACACAGGCAGGGTGGAGAAAGGAATGCCACGCCTGGGATGGGTGATGGAGCAAGGAGCTGAGAGGACATCTGTGTGTTTGCAGCTCCCCCGGGAGCACGGCTGTTCCCCAGGCAGCGCTGCCGCTCAGCGGCGGCTGCTCACACGGCAGGGACAGGGAGAGCAGGAAGGGAAACCTGGCAAAAATGGAGCTTTCATTGCCTGAGCACGGCAAAAATGGAGCTTTCATTGCCTGAGCACAACAAAAACTGAGCTTTCCTCTCCTGAGCACGGCCCTGTGAGGGGAGGGGTCACAGGGAGAAATACAGCAAAGGCAAAAGCTCAGACTCGGCTGTAAGAATGTGCTGGGGCATAAAAATAGAGACTTAAGAGTGACCAGGAGTTAAAAGCTGGATAAGGAAAACATGCACTTATATCCACCAAGCACCACAGAACAGAATCACAGAATTATTAAGACTGGAAAAGATCTCCAGCAAGATCTTCAGTCTTTAAGAAGGGTGGCTAAAGCTTTTATAGAGCCATATATTAAACCCCATTACAAAAAATGATGACCCAAACCAATGACTTCTGTTTTGCCCGTTCTTGCTAAATTGAGCATATTTTAGTCCCACCCCATCTCTAAGATACTGGACATACTTAAAGCTTTTTTCCTTCCAGGCTGATTCCCATGAAGGTTTGGGTTGTCTGTGTCAGAATCCCAGAACCAGAAAACTGTGGTAACTCCCACCTCTTGCCCAAGTCTGTAGGACTAGCTCATATCTGTAATTCAGAAGTTTCTGAAACACACAGACCAAACCAAAATAAGCTTTTCCCTCCCCAGAGTTTGACTTTAAAAGGCCAGAACAGCTGCTGGTGTGGGTGAAGTGGTTAGAGACCCATGAAGCAAAAATATCTGCAGCTTCACACAAGAAGTGCTGCTCAGCATCACTTACCCTGTGGCTGGCCAGAAGTGGAAACAGCACTAGCACAAGAAATTGCTCCTTGATCTCACACTCAGGGTAACCTGAGCATGAGAAAAAGCTCTTTCATGGAAAAGGTCATATTTAATTTGAACTTGAACAAAACTTTCATTTTTTTTTTTATTCTCCGGAATGTTTATAAAGAAGTATGTTTGTTTCAAATCTACTTTCTCTCAAGCTCCAGGGCTATGAGAAATACATCAAAAGGTGCAGGCAGCAGGTTGGCTGCAGAAAAGAGTACTGGAGTATTTGCATCACACATCCATCACACCAGGATGCCTTCCCCTGAGCAGAGGGACAGGTGTTTCTCACAAGGATAAGCTCTCCTCACCAGAATTATGTTTTTTTTTCCAGAAGCTAGGCCCCAGCTCGGAGCAGGTTGGTATCACACAGAGCATCTCCAGATCAGCACTCTGAGAAGTCTGGGCACAGAGTGGACAGTGACACACCCAGAAGTGGTCACCCACCAACCCGAGCCCACCTGCAGTGCAGGTACAGGAAAACACTGCTTGGGCACTTCAGAAAGGCAGGTTAAATATATCCTGAGACCTCACACCGACTGTTTTGGCTAAATCCCTGTACCCGAGGTCATATCACCCCTTCCCAGGGAAGAAGTTAAGAGAAGCTCAGCACAAGCTACTGGAAACACATCTGTAGCTGTCAAGCTTTGAGATCTGCTGGACTGATTGCAGATAACAGCCACTGCCTTCCCAGCCAAGGTAAATAATTAAATACTAGCAGAGGAGTTCAAAGGCTCGGCAGCTGCCCCTCCTGCCCTCCCTCAGTGCACATCGCCGTGCTCAATTCGGCACAGCACATCCAGGAGGTTATCCATGTAATCTCACAGAGAAAGGGATGCAGCTCCAACAGCTGCAACACAAAGTGATGAAATCTGACTGTGGAACCGGTGCAAACAATAGAGACCTTGTGAGAGGCACGGATTCAGAGTTCAAGACAAGCAACTTGATTTTTTAAAGGGTAACTCCGGAAGGTCACACCAGGGGTTGCACCAAGGATGCCAGGAAGGTAAAAGCTAACAAAAGCAAGGTATCTTATTTGCAGAGGTACCTGCTAACGATGCATTGTGAGACTGAGAGGAGGAACAATTACCAAAGTTAATTTTGAAACTTCCCTCTTACACCATCACACGATAAACAAATTTTCCCATCACCCCACCCCAGACACAAACCCCTACACCCTTTGGGTGGAGAGAGCCTCTTCTACACCAATCCTACTTTTTTTTTCTGTGGTTTTCTCTCCCCCTACACTTTCCCAGATTTTATTATAACACAAAAAAGATCAGCAAGAGGAACCCTCTCAGAGATGTAGTCTCCTCCATCAAAAATTGCATATAGACCCAGGTTTATGTAACACACCTACAACACTTTCTAAGGAGTCTCTGCAATATAGCAATTTTGATGGTAATTTAACAGCATTAACACACCTTGTTTTCAATTTAGAGCCTTTTTAACTGCAATCTCTACCTAGAACAGAAGTTCACACTCCAGATGATCACAACACCAGCAAGGGATGGGGGAAGGTGAACTGATGCAGGTAAACAGCTTTGGTCTGGGTACAAATCCACCCTCAGAAAACGGGCAAGCACAGCATGTGCTGCTTGGGAAATGAAACCCCAGTGAGGGGAGACCCCCAAAGTCAGGTGTTCCTAGCTTTAAACAGGCCAGACTAAACAAAATAAAAAAAATGTTAGGGAAAGAGCAAGGATCGAGAAAATAGAAAGTAAAAGGAAAATTTGCCTTGTTGAAAACTCAGAAATTCAGATTATTTACTGCCTTAATGCCTGTGTAATTCAGTTACTTCTCACCTGCTGCTCTCCACATTGTGCAGACAGGACACATTCGCACCCCTGAGCTGAAAGAAGGCAGCCAGCCCTATAATTGTAATATTTATAGCAACAATATTTACCACAGAGGTATGAAAATGGCCCTGTGAACCACTAACCTTCACCTTGCACCTTCACCAAAGTCACACTGAGTCACCTGCAGCTCCTTTGCTATGTTTAAAAAAAGGCAGTGGAGAAACCAGAACTCATGGCCTTGCAGCAGCCTGCTGGAACTTCTAAAAAAGCCAAAACGACCGAGAAGTGCCACGTGGTGAAAGAGTTCACACCTGAGCTCCAGTGCAGAAATGCACTGCATTTCCTCCTGCAGCATAAAACCTATTATTTTGTACAGGTATCTGAATAACAACAATAATAATAAAATATAACAAGCAGACAACAAAACAAAGGAGAAAACGAATTAGGGAAATAGATGTGTTGTCAACTTACTGATTCCTCTTCCAGAGCCCCTGAGTGATGTTCCCATTCCCTCAAGTACTTAAAGCACCCACAGCTGAGCCTCGGTTTCTGTTTGGTGCAGAAGTCGTGAAAAAACCCTCAAACCCACAATTTGTGGGTGGTTTTTAACGTTCTGCTGAGGTTGTTTGGCCCTGCACGATGCCATGTGCCTTCCCAAGGCTGCAAGGAGCAGAGGGACACTGGGAAGGACCCACCAGCCCCACAGGGAGCAGGGCAGAGGGGACAGAGCCACCTAAGGCCATCGAGCCAAGTGGCTGCTGACCCCAGACCAGCCTAATCTTGACCAAAGCCGATCAAGCTGCTTTAACTCCCGTGGGGGGACGGGCAGGTCAATGGAGCAGTGCTGCAATGTCCTGCCAAACGAGGGTAACTCAGGACGTGGTTTGTCTTTCTAAGTAGAAAAATTGTTGAACCTGTAATTTAATTTTCGGCTAAGTCACATAATCCCTTTAAATTCATTTTTTTTTATTAGCTGTGGAAAAAAATGCAGGGCTTTGGAGTAAGAGAAAAATCCACCTCAGATCTGCAGACATTGAAGCTAAGCTGAGTTAGCAACTCCAAGGGGAGCCTCTGCACCTGCAGCAGCTCTGAACAACAGCTGGTAATGCAGCAAGACAAGCTGAGTTCCGCACAGCCACGTGAGATCAGGCAGGAGCCCCGGTGAAAGAGGCCAGGAACGACTCCTGGAACCCCTGCAAGGTCTGTGGGGTCCCAGAGCTGTGTGGGGCACAGCCCTACACTGCAGGAGTGGGACTGGAACAGCACCCTGCAACCTCAGGGTTGTGAAATCCCAAGTGAAGAGTTCCCTTTCTGCTACGCTCACTAACAGCCATCGGAAAGACCGGTTCCCCTCTTCCCCTCATGAGCACATGAGTTTAATTAAGCACGCTGCTCAACGATTTGCATGGCATGACTTGTCTACAAACCAGAGATGTTGCAAGCCTGTTATCTGTAAAAAGCAGAAAAACCCCTCAAAACCCCCAACGAGCACAACTCGCCTCATCTCCAGGGATCTGTTTGAGGCAGCAACAGTAATTTCTGCCATGACCCAACCACAACAGCAAAACTAACTGGAATATTTCATGTTGTACTGCTGATGACAATTTGGTCTTGAGGGGAGAAACCTGTCTGATTCAGGAGAAGGAAAGCCATCCTAACACGCCAGGCCACAGGTGAATGATGCTCCTGGTGCAGGATAAGGGTTCACCGGTCACCTTCACCATATACAAACCATCTCCCTCCTCCTACACCCACGAAGAAGGAAAAAAAATAGAAGAACTCCAAGTACAGAGAGCTTTGGCATGGCTGGATGTAAATAAGGATCAAAACTGGTGTTGTGGGGTTATGTTATCTACAGGGTGGATTATTAAACTATGCTGTACACGCAGTTCCTCTGAAAGGATTAAGTCCAACACCCTCACAGGGGTACGAGCCACAGACAAGAACGCAGAGGGTGGGAGACACAAAGATTAAATCAACCATTTTGGCAGCACAAGTGAGGTATTCCGACACAGACGGGTTTCAGCCATTTCCCCAGCCCCAGAGCAGCTTCCAGATCCTGTTCTCATTTTCCCAGGATGTCTATTGTAAAGACAAGGAGAGGAAGGAAAAAAGAAAAAAGCACAATCACAAACACATCAGCATTAAAAGAGAGTTGAAGAATATGCGGATGCTACTGGAAACCACTTCCAAAGTGGTTCCCCAGCACGTGGGGAAGCATTTATCTCCTGCTGACCAGTTAGTGACCCTGGGGAAGAGGCTTTCCATGGCAGCAAACCCCACTGTCAACCACCAAGGAATGGAAACACCTTTCTCCAAGAGACAACTCCCAACTGTACCCCTGCAACCCGACACTGATCCAGTGAGGGGTGGCTGGAATGGAACAATCCCAGGAGCAACATGATAGACTCTCTTAACTAGTTACTGTCTTTTTTTGTCCTAATTTCAGAGCTCAAGTGCCACATAAGAACCAAAAATAAAGCGCCAGGCAATAGGTTTTGCATGGAAGAAACATGAGCTGCACCACTTAAAAAAGGAGCAGTTTAACCGAGTGCCAAATGAGCCATTTGCATTAACCTCGTGAAACAGGATATGAAGCACTTTTAGCAAGAAACAGGAGACTGACTTTATTAGAAAAATACTTTTAAGGTTCAAATTCATCAAACCATTTGTAGCCAGGGATGATTTGTAAAAGACATTATTGGCTGACAAAGCTGGCTTTTGGCTGTCCAAGCCATCAGCAATTACCACCCAGAGGGACATTACCTGTTCTCAGCTAATGAGTGACACCAGTGCCAAACATCAGGCACAGACATTAACTGGGGTAGAAAATGGGTCTTTAGGGTTCAGGAAGAAAACTATTCTGAGACATCCATAAGAAGCCAAGACATTTCACTTGTTGTAAAGGAGACTGTGGAGAAGAAGTGTGTATTGTTCTCCTATGTTTATCTAGAATCAATCAAAGTTATCTAAACTCAATCAGACACTGAAAACCATCTTGGGTTTGGACCAGATAAACCTCTCCCCATGAAATTGAGGATAGTCACAATTCCTAATTGCTGTCTTAAGCAACAAGACTGAAAATCCATGGCACCCTTCAAACAAACAAACCCATCACCTCAGGGTAGGTGTTGTAACTCGGTTTATTTTAGCCTACAATTTACTGTGTCGCAAATGCCATCCCCACCCACTGGGCTCTGCTAAGACCAGCCCCTTCCCCCTGCCAGACTTCTCGCTTCCACTTCTGACCCAGGATTTTATTGCAAAGGGAAACCAGGGTTACTGGCCATAAAAGGAAAAGACCCATTTGTCACATTTCTGTGGAGGGGAGTCAACTAAGAGGAACTTCAGCGACTTCCTCAAAACTGCGGAAACACCCGAGGCCGAGGCCGTCCCCCCTTATAAGGATTAAAGGGCTTTTCTCCTGCTTCCTTCAGGGATGCACGTGGGCACCAGCACAGGCTGGAGCAGCACAGATGTCTCATTCTGAAGGAAGACAAAAGGGAAGGGAAAGAAAAAACAGCAGCAGCGAACAGGCAGTTTGGGGAGTTCTGCCCCAGGCTCCCCTGCTCTGCACAAGCACCCTTCTCCTTGGTGCTCCAACATGCTCCTTTCCACACAACCCTACTGATGCATCTGCTGGAATTAACAAGCTGAAAATTTCATTTACATCAAGAATGCATTTGGCCTTTTAGTTGTGGCATGTTTACGTTTGCTTAACTAACCTCTATGTTTCTTCCATCAGATACGATTCTGAATTCCTGACCTCAACCACGGGTATGCTCAATCCAAAAATAAGGGGAGTCAGAAGTTATTTCATCCAGGAACATTACGTTTTTTGGTTTTTTTTTGTTTTTTTTTTGTTTGTTTGGGTTTTTTTTATGAAGAAAACATTTTTTACATTTATACCACTAACCACAGCCACATTTAAACTCACTTAACACACAGATGAAGGTGACATGCCCCTGCACTGATACCAGCAGCATGCTGGACCTCGTATTTCAGATATACCAACAAGAAAAGCTGACAGGACAATTTCATCTTTGTTTCACTTTCAGAATCACATGAAACAATGCAGCAGTATTGAGTGGAAACCACAACTGATTTTGAGCCCAGAAGTAAAAATTAACCTGAGCTTGTCAGGTCTTAACAGCACAATGGTGCTTGAGAAGAAAAGTCAGTGTGATGCCCAGAGAGCATCTTAAAATCCCAAAATATTGCTTATTTTAGTTTCTTTCTGGGGGGAGGTTTTTATTTCTGAGGAAACTACATAGTTGGAGTTTCATAATTTTAGGGTAAGCCAAGGAATCACTACTTTGTAGTTGCAGTGGCTCCAAGTCTCTTCCTTACAGTGGTTCCCACATGCATGAATGGTGCCTCCCCCCTTCCCAGAACCAGCCTCTTAAACTAAAAGAATTCCAGTCAGAAGGGAACTAAACAATACAAGATATTCTCTTCCCCTTTACATCAAAGAAAATACTGCTCTGTCCCACACCAGACCTTAGAACAAACTGCTTCACTCTGGGCAAAGTCTCCCACTGATCTCCAGGAAGTCCCACTAGTAGAGCATACTCCAATATTTACCTTCAATTTCATTTACCTGTGTTCAGGTACATCAGCTGAACCTTCGGTAACACATTCTACAATCCAGTACCTTTGTGAAAGGGTTTGGTGTTGTGGGTCAGAAGCTGCCCAGCAGCCAGAGAAAGATCCTCAATCCTCTCCCCATTTTTTATCACATAAATGCTATCGCTTGCCTTCCCAGGAGCACAATGAGGATATATTATAACAGGAAACACAAAAAACTTCACTTTTTGGTTTTGACCACCAACCTAGAACCTCCCTCTTGGAAGAACAGCTTTTCAGAAGTAGCTTGAAAACCACCCTGGCTTACAGCAGAGTCTTGTTACAGGACAGGAGAAAGCTCCCCATCCACAAGTCACAATAAACCACCAAAATAAATACAGGTCAGAGAGGCATCACTCAGCTCCAGGCTGCAAGCTTTCTTTGGGTGTATTATTTAAAACTTTTTAAAACTGATCTTCACTGCCTACTGTTGGGCCACTTGGGTCCCACTGCTAAATCTGAGGCTGATGTTTCCTCGCCAGCAAGCCGGTGGCCTGTGCTACTCACCCCAACAACTTCCAGTGCTAATTTATTTTAAAAAGCAAGATCCTCAGCAGAGATCTTACTCAAAGTAAAAAAAAAAAAAACAAGGGAAAAAAAAACCTCAAGCAGGTATAACATCTGACTTTACTGTTCTTGAATGCAAAACCCCACAAGCCCTTTTTGACACGAGGTTCCTAAAAATAACGCACCCTTTAAAAAGTCCGGTTATTTTTATACAGTCACAAGAATCACTGGATTGCTTCTAATTATCCCATCCTTCCTTGGAATGTCTATTTGTGCTCAGCATAACTGGCTGTGACACCAGTGGAATCATAACACATCCTGAATTACAGGCAACTGGGTAAGTTTAGTTTCACCTCGTGAACAGTTTTGAGAGAGTGACAGTTTAAAAAAGCCCATTTTACTGTGCTCTTTGGAGTCAGCGTTAAAAAGGTGCCAGTTCAAAGTAGAAACAGATCTTACACTGGCCATGACTGAAAACAAAACCTGTCAGTAACAAGGATTCACAGCAGGATTAGAAACGTTCCACCTAAACAGGATCAGTAGGCAGATTCCTAAAAAGCCCCTAGAGCAGGACTAATCTATTGGACTTCTCTGTCTTTCCTTAAATACATCCTGACTGCCTCTGGCTTTCAGGGCACGCTGACTTTGCTCCAGAGAGCGGGAACACAGAGGAATCTGCTCGAGGCACCACAGAAATATGGACAGTTGTCCATCTGCACCATCCAGCCATTCCAGCTGGACCCTCATGGTAACCAGGCTATCGCTGCATGGTCCCAGAGCCTCCCGTGGTGCAGTCAGCACTCAGCTCTTACTGGAATTCATTACTGCACGTCCAAATATTTGCATGGAAAACTTGCTAGACGCTTATTCATAGGAGGCCTGGCTCCTGCCTGATTTTCTTAATGCTCCTCCACACCCTGAGGGGAAGAACATTTCCAGAATTAGTATCTACAGCCCTATCATCTTCTCCCAAGCTGCATCTCAAAGCTAGAACTCACACCATATCTTTCTGCTATTATTTAACACTAATTTTTTTTCCTCACACCATCTTTCTGCTATTGTTTCGCACTATTTATTTTTCTCCTTTAAAAACGTGATGCTTTTATCTGAAGAGTCATCCATTGCAATTTGTATTGTCATGGCAACAGGCCTCCCTCCCCTGCCCAAAGCCCATCCCCAGGCTCATTGTGCTCATTACCAGACAGGCAGCACCCTGCATACAGATGAACCTCAACGTGGGCTGCTCTCCCTGCAGCTGGACTGACACAGCTCCTGCCAGGGGGTTATGATTGCACCAGAAAAAGGGAAAGGGTCTTCCTAAGTCAAATTTCCCCTATTCAAAGAAATAAGTTTTACTCGAGGCATTTTTGTAGCATGCACATTTTTGTTGTGCTGGTTAAAATAAAGAGACCCGGGTTCATAACCTGTCTGAGCGGTGCAATAAAAAAAGAATATTTAGAGCAGGTGTAAGAGGGTTTTGCTAAGGCAGCTTGGACACAGTGATAAAGAAAAAAGGGGAAGATTGCTCCACAAAGGAACACAGCCAAGAACAGGGCTCTGGAGCCCTCTTATGGCAGCTCGCTCTCAGCTTGCTCAGAGCAGAACTCCACGTCTGCCTCACAGAGTCTGTAAGGACAAGGATGTAATGCCACTGAGAAAGGGTGGGCAAGAACAGCTGGCTTTGATCCCAAATGTTAAAACCCCACACTTGCAGCTCCTTCAGAGGTCCTGCTGGGTGTGCAAAGACTGCACAAGCCCCACATTTAAAATGGGACAGAAGACACTGAGACCAATCTCCACAGCTCAAAGGCTGCTTCAGCAACAGAAACACAAAAGGAAAAAAACAAATCCATTGCTCCAGTGCTAACACTGCTCTGTGGGGATATCAGGATGATATCAGGAAGGCCAGACTGGTTTCATACCAATCCTTTCTTGACTTCTCCAAGTCAATAAGTTCTGACAGAGCCACAGAGGCTCAGTTCCAAAATCCCTGCCCAGCAGCCACTCAGGGAGCACGGGGTGAGGAGGGGGGGCTCATGCTAGGAAGAGCACAGCTGCTGGGCTCCGAAGGGGTTACAAAGATTCAACAGCAGGAAAATATTTATGGAGAAAAGATGCTGAGCTGTGCATGTTTTCCAGGCTGGAGATGGTTTTAATTTACCTCTTGCAAAGGCTGTGATTATTTGCTGCTGGTTTTTGTTGAAAGCAGCTATTCGAGGCTCACCTACTCCCTCTGGCGTCACAGCCCTGCAGCTGAGCCAGAACAAAACACCTCTTAAACTCACACAAACTACAAGGAATCCTGCTTTTTTCCCCTCTGGAAAAGAGGAAGCCATATTTATAAGCATTAGTGATTATCCTTCCCAGGCACAAAGCAGTCTTTGACTACAGCACGCTAAGGACAGTACAGACATCTCCTACAGCTCAGAGCTACAGCCAGGAGTAGATCTGTTTTCTCTTCCAGCTCTTCCTTCAGAGACTGGTCTCTGCCTGACTTTAGCTCAACTGCAGCATCCACCACACTCCTCACTAGATTTTCCTTTAGTTCTGGTCAGCACAGACATGCCTGTGTTTAAACTAAGAAGTTTAGATATCTTTATAAGACGTTTTAAAACTGGGGAAGTATCCTCACCACTACAAGACTGGAGTCAGGCACCCAATTCCTCTGGTAGTAGCTGTACGCTGTGGGAAGAAACTGCATCTCACCAGCCCCCTTAGATCCCCCCATGAACTGCAGGAACCTGCACAGCCCCACAGACAACAGGGATCCAGTTTTCACCCTGGTTAAAAACTGCCACCTCCCAACCAGTGCTGCTTCCCGAGATGCCACCCTGCTGCACGGTTCTTCTGCTTCTTTCTTCTCAATCTGCTCCTCCTCTTCTTTGTCTTTATGTTTCTTCTGCTTCCTTTCACTGCTGAGCTGCCTTACAATGCTGCTACAGCACAGAGGAGAACAAACACAGCTCCTTATCCTCCCTTTTTCATTTGTAGCTGCTTCTCTCCCCATTCCACTAGGGAATTTTGCATCCTCTCCTGCACTGTCTGCCCCATGCCAGCAGCTTACCCAGCCTGGCAGAATCCCTCCTCAGCGCACGTGAACAAGGTTTCCAAGCTCTCCTCATAAAGCATCTACTCCTCATTCTCAGATTAATACATACCTTGAAGGGAACCATAAATATTTGCCTGGATTTTCTGTTAATCTTGCTCTGACACAGCTATTAGGATTACTGGAGTGTGGGTTGATAAGCAATGGGGTGAGTGCTGGAGTGTTTCGGGAGATGACAGCAACATCTTGCTGTATTTCACTGATGTGGATGCCTTGGTGACCTGCACCAATCCACTTGGAAAATTACTACGAGAGAACAAAGAGTCTTAAAATATGAAGCTCAGGGAGGTGGAGTGCTGCAAAGAGAAGTTTATTTCCAGACCAGTCTTTTCTAAATATATGCATAAACATCTGTATTCAGCACTAAGTGGAGAATCACAAACAGAAGTGAGCAGAGAATAACCCAGAGCAGGACCTCCCCACACACCCACATGCATTGGTCCAGCAGGAAAAATCCAGAAGCCCTAATTTATAGCACAACCTTTCTCTCAGTACACACGCTCACAAGAACAACTACCCTCAGCCTGAACAGCAGCCATTTAACAAAGCACCATACAAAAACAAAGGCTGTTTCGCAGAGTTCAAGTCAAAAGCAGAGATTTGGATGCAGTGATGACCTACAGCCCTTTTCACATAGACCTCTTACTCCTGAATATTAAAATGCTGCTTAGTTCCTCCACCAGAATAATTAGCATGACCCAGTGTAGGGTCAGCAGAGCTCATCCAGACCTGTGCTGCTTGGAGGGCAAGGAGGAAGCTCCTTATGGACAGGGCAGGAATGCTGCCCCTCACATTGCTCCCCACGGGCCAGGGACAGCCTGAACTTCATCTAATGTCTCTCTCTAAATTCTTCTTTGAATTTGCACTGTGGCCTTTGAATCCTGCGTGTTCTGAGGTTGTCTCTCCCCTGGCAGCACTAATTAACACACCACAGGATTCCCAGGAGGGTGTCACCTCCTGAACCCAGGCTCCCATTCCCTGCAGTCCCTCAGCTCCACGGCTCTCAGTCAGCCACGTGTTCACACCTGGGCTGCCTCAGCCTGGCCAGTCTAGCTGGATCACAGCTGGAAATGCTGGGGCTGCAGACTAATGATGTTCCAGGAATAGATTTCAACTCAGAATGAGCCAAAAGTGACCATTAAATAGGGTGTTCTATAAAAGCATCCATTCCTTTTATTCCATTTACAACTAAGTCTAAAGTCTTCCCTTCCCCCCTTCTCAATCAGGATCTCCAACTTGATCCAAAAGCTCCAAGATGACTCAAAGCACGGGTTTTCAGCCAGCTGTGCCTTTTAGACTTTTAATACTACCTTCTCATTATCTGTTACTTTTAAAATGTTACACACATCTCTGGAGGTGTACCCTGACAGACTCATCAAGTGATCTCAACATTTCTCCTCAGAGACTCAGCTTTAACATCTTACTGTCTGTAAGGCAGATTTCTAGACTGCAGAGAATAATTTAAAACTTTTTCTAAGGGTCTTCTACCTTCCTGTCATTCTTGACTACGAACCAGAACAAAACACTTGGTGTCACTGATGTCATAATAAAAAGAAGATGCGATCTGACTCCATATGCCCAAGATGTAAGCCCAAGGACTGCAACAGCTTTCCTGGTAATTGGCACTGCTCGCTTTCACTTTTCCACAGTGATGAGGTACTTCAGAAAAATGATCCAGTCCAAATTTTTGGCATAGCATGTCATCAAACCCACAGAGAGCGGCAAGAAGGTTCGCTGATACTGCAAAGGCACTGTGAGCAGAAGGCAATCTGGAGTAACACATGCAGGCAGATCACGGGAATTTTGCATATTCCTGACAAGCAGCTGTAATGATTCCATGTGGGAGACAAGTCAGAGGGCTGTCAGAGGATCTCAGCCTGCTTTGGTATGGCTGTACAGTTGCACAATTCATTACACACAAGAATAGTCCACCCAGTGCACTGAGTAAATGCCTTTTAGTTTTACACAACCAAATCAGCCAGGCCAGCCTTTCCCCCACAGCCTGGAGCTCCCCAGTGCCTCTGGGCTGCTTATCCAGCCTCACAGGCAAGGGAAAAATTAGAGAACGAGTGTCCAGGAACAGCAGGAGAGTGTGTATGTGCAGGCACACACAGCACCCGCACTAATACCAACACTCATTTCTGCAGATACTTCCTGGGCACTGGAGATGGCAGATATCCCATTTCTCTATGAAAAAAAAAGCTGAAGAATAACCCCTGATTTCAGAGTAACAATTGATCGGTGTCTTAGCCATGGCAACTTGCCATCTATAAACGGATGCAGGAGAGGGATAACATGTCTCCTATTCAGCAGCTACTTCATTCCCATTTAGCTTTCAGAGCTCACAGGAGGGAACAGAAAAACCAACAGCTACAGCTAATGCACAGCAGCTCTTGCCTCATCAGGCCATCTCATTTCTGCTCACAGCTGGACCTCGAGGCTGCCCCTCGCAGCGACAGAGATTGGAGCCAACTGCAGTGTGAGAGCACTGCTACACACACGGCTGCTCCCAGGCATTTCTCCCTGTATGAGCCACCCTTGTTGGGATCCAGACATCTCATCTGTACCACGCATTTGAATTCATCTCCTTATGGAGGTAAGGCACAGCGAAAGTAATTGCAAGTGTCACAGCAACACGTGAGAGATCAAATGTCAGACAAGGGACCTGATCCACGTGTTTGGTGAGGACCCAGGGCTGCTAGCTGGTCCTCAGGGGATTCCCTGCATTGCTCCGTTGTTTTTACTCATTTGAACACCTTGAGTTCACCGTAGTGCTTGGATCAGGAAAAGCAAAGATATCACAGGATGGTTTGGGTTGGAAAGGACAATTACAGCTCATCCAGTTCCACCCCTTGCCATGGGCAGGGACACCTTCCCCTATCCCAGGTGGTTCCAAGCCCCGTCCAGCCTGGCCTCGGACACTTCCACAACTTCTCTGGGCAAATATAATTATACCCAGGACACTGCAGTGCTTGCTTTTTATATCAGGGGTCAGCCTGGACTAGGTAAAGGGTGCTTTGCATTCAGAGACCAGCTCAAACCAGCTGTGTTAAGTCTCCTGTGCAGAACACACTTTAGTTTGGCAGATGGAGATGCTAAGTGAGACTCATTAATCTGTTAGCACTTTCACCCACCCACCAAAATCCCAGTGGTCTGAAGTCATGGTTTTCTGACAAATCCAGAAATCAATAGCTTGTACAACAGCTGCAAGCAGAATTAAGTTCCAGGAAGAAAAAAATGTCTCATTTAACTGCATGGGTAGGTAGGTCAAAATTATTCAAATGATCCCAGAGTATAAGATGTTTGTCTAAAAGTATCTGCATGCTAGTTTGTGGTACAAAACTGGAAAAGGCAACTAATAACTCCTGCAAAGCACCTGTTCTTCACTCTGCACACCTGAAACACCACAAAAGGTTAAAGCTACAGGACAACAAAACCCTCCAAAAGAGAAGTTTTTCTTAAAAAACACCCCAGTTGTTACTTGCAGACAGAACAGCTACAAAACCGACTCTTGTTCACATAACCTCATCTCATCCTCTACACCAGACACAGAACAGTGAAGACCAAGGCTCTAAACAACAAATAAAGCTCAGAAATTAGCAAGCCGTGCTCAGGGCTGGCTGGTGCTGTGCCTATCTCCATATCTAGAAAGGTTCAATGTGCTCATTCTGGGAGGCCAAGAAAAACTAAATATAGCAGCAAACTACCAGCAATCACCCAACCTGGCACGGCTTCCAGCTACCTGAAAAATCCATCCCTCTCTCCACAGGCCACTCCGACAGCTACGATCCTTTCCCTTCTTTGGGGAGAACGTGCTCCAAGGAGGCACTTTCAGGTTTTACTTCCATGGATAATTGCACTAACAAACTAAGGGATGGAGGTAATGCAATAAAAGACTGATACTTCTCACGCAGGGGGATCATCTGGCTCTTTCACATTGGGGTTTTTTATTAAGCCTGACATCCACTCGCAAATAGGAGGGAGCATCCTCCCCTCATGTGTCAGGAGCCAAGTCCTCGTACAGCAACTGCCTCTAAGAGCAGAGACACCATCCAAGAGCATCTGCTTTGCTTTAACCTCTGCCCTCAAAGGAGGACCCAGAAAAGAAAAAAAAAAGCAACCAAACCCTTTAAGCTGCAGACTGGCTTTGTTGGTGTGTATGAGGTTTTCAATCAGAAAAAGCCTCGGGGAGAGCTGCTCGCCTCTCGGCTTCTGAATGGCATCACGGATGTTGTGTTTCAAGCTGCAACCCCCAAGACAGACCCCAATTTTGACCAGGCTTTGAGATTTAGCTTAAAGGCATGCATGCTCCCTACACACACACAAAAAAAAAAAAAAAAAAGAGGTCAAAGAATCTTCTTTTGAAAAAATAAATAGAGCAATAAAGCATTCTTTCAGATTGGCTTCACAGGGGATAAATCACTGAAGAAATACAGCCATCTTATCTTGTTGGCAAATGGCACATTACAGCATCCAGCTTCACCGGAAATGCGCTGCTTGGTTGGAGAGCAAACTGATTTCTCATTGTCTCAGAAAATGCTGCTCTTTACTTTTTATAAGACTTGTTTGTTTTTTAAAAAAACACATGATCCCTAAGCAGTGCCAAGCCTGCTTTGCCTCCTCCCCTCAACGCTTTCCTGGATGCCTCAGGACTTCCTAGCAACCTCCCAGCAGAAACACGATCCATCTCCTCTGACCACGAGGACAACTTGTTTAAAATGGTATCCCAACAATATCCTGGCTGTCCTCCTGGCATTCCCCACACGGATGGGATGCAGCAAGCACAGGATTCCACGAACAACGGAGTGAAGGAGGTGAGGCAGGCAGGGCTCTCAATACATGGAGGCAAAGCTTTCACTGAACTTCCCATTTTTAGCCTCTCTGTCCCTTCTAAAATCAAACACACACGCCCAGTGAGGAACAAGAGCTCGTGGGTGCTTACAGAACCACCCCTGGTTGTGGCATCCAGCAGCAGCGATGCCTGTTCAGCATTTTGGCACTGATTTATGACAAGTGTACTTGCCTTTCCATTAGCCACAGCTCTCTCAGCTGACCCCTGGGCTCGGAGAGGCAGCCTCGACATTAAACTCCCATCGGCTTTCAGTCCCGCTGACCTCATCCCCAAAACTCGCTGCCATGTTTTACATCAGCCAGGGCCGACACATTCCATTAATGCTCCCCTGGCTCGGGGAAACATCTGCTCTGTTTACACTGGTAGCAGCACAGAGACCACTTAAAGCATCACCTCTGCTCCCCCAGCCCACAGTGGGAGGAGCAGGCGTGCACGGGGCCGGCCCTGCACCTCCCGACCCCGGCTCTCCAACCTGGCCATCAGTTATTCCACGGGGCAGAGGTCACTCACACCATCAAGGCACAGGAGAGGTGCTGGCTAGAAGCAAAGAAGGTGGATTCCTCCAAGCTAGGAGTACAAGTTTGAGAGGGGAATTCGTGCTGACCCTAGCTGAAGAGGAGCAGGTTGACTGGAAATAAGGATGGGTGAAAGAATGTCAAAAAATGATTTAATTTTTTTAACCAAAATGGTTTTACAGACTGAGGCAGAGATTCAGTGGATATGGATGGCTAATGGTTCATTTTAACCAAATGTGCACCTGCAGGGTGCTGCTGGGTGCCAAAGCCACCCTCACACCCCAGTTTGTCCCACAGCAACAGGGAGGGACAGGATATCTTCCTGAAGGCAAAGCACAGTTCATCCAAAAGAACCCCCCCAAAAGCACTGCAGGAAGCACCACAAACACCACAGCGTAGCTGCAGCCACCTGGGAGAGCCTGACAGCTCTGCAATACCTGTTCAGGCAGGGGATGCTTATCTGTCAGTGCTACATCCTGGAGGCTTAGGGCAAGTCTCCACCAGATCAAGGGGATGGGACTACATATTTTCCCAAGGATTTCTGACAGCTGAGACCTCCAAAAGGCAAACCCCAAACACTTGCTGCTGCTCTTGTTGCAGTGTTAGGTGTGCATTAAATTAACTCCTGATGTTTTCTGCTGCTGCTTCCTTTACTATTAACCACCCAGCAAAGGCTACAGCTGCTGGCAAGCCCATTAGGACATAAAAATGTACAGCAGCCTTGGAAAATCCAACAGCAGCTGCCACAACAGAGGCCTAGCATACCACACTCAGGGCATTGAGCAAGGGACATCAGCTTTTGTTACAATGAAGCCAGGAACAGGTTTTTCCCATCACTGATCATCTCAGCAGTCCATGAATTTGCTGCATTTTAGATTTTTGCCTTGCCCTTTGACAGAGCTTGGACTATGAACTCACACAAAAAAACCCTGACACAGAGGGCTTAGACCCTCCAACATCCAGACTATTCCAACATCCCTATAAACAAGCAACAAACCCCCAAACTACCCTTTTAAAATATTTTAATTTTGAAACTGCACACTAATGAAGCCTGGTTTGATTTGGGCTGTGCCATGCAATTCTGCTGACTTAACCCCACCAATCCTGAATGCAATGACAGGTATTGAGGAGGGAAAAGAACAAAAACTGTATTTACTCGTGATCTTCTGCAATACGTTAGGGAGGACTAACACAATCTGCACACTCCCTGTTTTTCAGCTCATTCCCAGTGTCCAAAGTATCAGCAGGTCACAGCTTTGCCAATTCTACCACAAAGCTGAAATTGACTTAAGGACTTTATCTGGTCCCCTTTCAACCAAAAAGATGAAAATTCAGCCAAAGGGGAAGAAGCTGGCACTGAATGAGACAAATCAAATTGTCCCTTTCCGGTTCCTTAATTCACATGTTAGGGGACAACCACAGCTGGGAATTTCAATCTCTGGTGCAATTAAAGAAAATTAAATTCAGGGAATGAGGCCTTATGCACTCAAAGCTTCATTAACCCTCTTGCCTTTTAATTAAATACGTGCACATGAAATTTTGGACAGTACTTGCCTCACTGACAATGCTCAATTTTAGTGGCAAATCAGTACTTACCTTTTTTTTAAAAAAAAAGTACACTGGGACTGTAAACTCTAGACCTCTCCAGCTTCACCATGGCTTTATTAAATACAGTAGAAATTACTGCCTATCACCAGCTCCCACTCATGGCAACGTCTGCTCTCCTTCAAATCCACCAGCAAAGCTCTGCTTTGGGCTTGCCTCAAGATAACAGACAGCCCCACCAACACCACGGATAAAACATGAGTCAGGATTTAAAAGCCCTACACTTATTCCGATCAGTAAGAGAAATAAAGTTGGTGAGCTACAGCAGGATAGGTTTTACAGCCCACAGAGCAGAGATTAGAGCAGCCAGGCTCTCTTTTAAATACTGCTCATCCTTACAAAAGGCTCAGGCGGGTGCCAAAGGCGGTGTGTGACTAGGACAGTTTAACGGATAATCTTTGAAAGGGGATATTGTCAAGGCTGCCCAGCCTAAATATCGAGCTGCCTTTGTGCGAGTTAGCATCTGACTTGTGAGGGAGTCACGCTGCTCCTGCGCTGGCCTCCCGCCTTCCTGGGAATGTCACTGAAGCAGATTTGAGTTCACGGGGATGGATGAGCGACGGCCTGGCAGGGACCGAGCTCCGACTGCTCTGATGCTTCCCCCCCATCCACCCAGAGCAGGGGCTCCCAGCTGATGCACAGGCAGGCAGTCACACGTTCTGGTACCAGAACAGAGAGGGGAGACACACACACACACACACATACACACACACACACACACACACGGTCCCTTTGTTGTCTCCAAGAGACTTCTCGGGAATCTGCCACCTCGAGCCAGACATCTCACCCAGAGATGTGCTCCCATCAACAGCAACTGAAGTGATGCCTCTGGGAGGATCAGCCCTCAGTTTGTCTGTTTTCTTTGTAAGCATGCCTTTTGGAGAGGGACTTGTCTTTGCCAGCACACGCTGATCAGCTCTAGGTTTGTAGCTTCCTGCTGACCGATGCATTTCAGCTCTTTTGACTGTCCAAAGACTACAGTGCGTGTTTGGAGATGACCTTCTCTGACTGTCACTCACCGTAACAGCTGATACATTTTACAGTCAATGACACTTCCATCTTCACACGTGCCCCCCTCTCAAGGGGAAAGCTAACACAACAGACAACTGTCCACACCAGGCCTCCAAGGGATACCAGATCCCCAAGCGGATGCTCTGCCCAATTGAGTGAAGAGGCACAGCCCCATTAACCAGAAGCAGGCAATTCCTCACGCCCAATATTCACAGGTTAATTGTTGTATCCCTAAAATAATGTTCTGGTTTAATAGCAGCCGTACTCTCTCGCACGGAGCGGAGTGAGCTGTTTGCTGCTGTAGGATGCCCTTGGTGCTACCAAGGACAATCTGAGCGCACCAAGCATGACAGGCTCTCGCTGAATGCAAAAATAAACGCAGCCCCTTTGCTTCCTCAGCCTTTGACACCGACAGGGGAAGGGGCTTCCTGCTACAGCAACGAGGAGCTCATGAATTTTGTGATGCTTGAAGTGCTGCCAGGCAGAACACAACCCATCACTCCATTTCTCTGCTGCTGGAAATTACAGGTCCATTAACCCTTCTCTGTGCTTTTCCCATCTGCACGCAGCAAATAAGCAAAGAGGATGTGAGTGGTAAGTGTGCACAGGTGTGCTCCAGGGTGAAGGAGGCATTTCCAGTGCAAACCTGCCCATACAAACAGTTTTGCTCCCCAGTTCTGATGCTATCATTTTATGATGGCAAACATTTCCTGACCCAGTTTCTATTTTGCTCCCCATGCCTCTGCTACAAGTGGTAATTAGTAATGGCAGTGTTCTGGCTGAATTGCTACAGCCCATTAATAATGCAAGAGTAGTAACAGAGAGAGCACAAGAAAAGAGGCTTGAAGGTTAAAACAGTAAGAGAATGCACTTTGGGGGACATTGGAAGGGGAGGGGAGAGGAGGAGGAGAATTGCTGGCCTACTGAGATTATAAACCATACACTTCAAAACATATCATTCCTTTCAGGTGGAAGTGGTGAGTGAGTCACTCATGGCTAATCAGAGGATAATATGCAAATAGGAATGACACACAGAGGTGATTTTTACTAAATTAGAAGTAAACTTGTGTTTCACCTTCCCTTTGCCCCTCTAAACCTGCTGCCTCACCAGCTGGTGTTCCCGTTTCTCCGTTACTCATGTTCCAGAGGCCAGTGGTAAGCTGGGATCACAACATGACACACTCTGGAGTTTCCTCTCTGCAGAGAGGTTCTGCTGAGACCAGCCCATACCTGCCCATCTACAGCCAAACCTTTAATGCCACTAATCCATCTGCTCTGGGCACACCTTCACCCCAGGCTCTGCCGCAGCTGTTTATGACATGTACTATGAACCTAAAATAGAGCTGGGGTTCAATAGCTAACCCAGCATTTCCCTGGGCTTCCAAGGCTTGGGAATCCTCTCCAACTGAGGAGCAACAGCTTCACCCACCTAAAGCACACAATCCTCCCCATGAGGCTGAATAAAGCTGCTGGAACTACATCCTCAACTGCATCACCTGGGAACTTGTTTTTTCCCTTTTATTTTCTGCTTTTCCTGCTAAGCCCAGTGTAGAACTGAAAGCAATAAAGGAGCTTATAGGTTTGGTGATGACTCCTTGGCTGTTCCTATTGCTGAATGAAAACTCACATGAAGAGTGGAAGGGCTGAAGTGACTCTGCATGCCAGGAAGGTGGCTGGTGTGGGGCTGACTCTGGTCCAACACAGAAAGATTTGTAAGACAATTGAACTCTGAAAGATCTTCTCTCCTGTTTGGCATTTACAGCTTCCTACACAGTACAAGGCCTCTTGTGGGTGATGAAAAGCAACACACATGCTCTTGCCATTACCTGAAATCACACACGTCACTCCCTCTTGAAATATATATTTCAATAAATCAAGCTTATAAATGTTATAATTTAACTGCAGCACAGCTCACTCTGACACTTAAGAGAACTACTCCAAAGTCCTCCAGCACAAAGGGCTTGGATGACTACCCAGAAAGCATAAAAAAACCAGCAGGTTCATTGAGGTGAACTCATTGAAGAATGGCAAAGGAAGAGAGAAAAAAAAATAAAAAAAAAGGAAAGACCAGCTTCAGAACTTCATGGTGTTTTGGGCCTTTCAAGTATCACTTCCTCTGTCTTCCTCTGTGGAGAGGAAGTGAGAGGAGCTGGAGGTTCTCAGATACAAACAGCTTCCCCTCCATGACAATGAGAGAAAAGAATGGGTGTTTTTAAAAAGAAGAAAAAAAGAAAAAAGGAAAGCAGTCCAGCCCTGAACACACTGTGACCAAATTAGGAAACAAACTCCACTGACAGCCTCCAGAACGGCCATCATCTGCAGCAGCCTTGTGTTAGCTCAGGAAGTCTGATGACTGTGTCATCTGCTGAAATCTGTTTATGTGCAAACAGAAAGGAGAAGCAAATCACCTCCCCACACTCCCTGTGCAAGGTTAGGCCATCTCAGGCTCTGGCCTGAGGAGTCATCAGTGCCCTGACTCGGTGCTATTCCAAACCTCTGCTGCTGACTCCCGCCCCTCTGAAGATAACTCTGCCCTGGAAGCACTAAGGTACAGCAAAATGAGGTGTATGGGGTTTTTTAAGTGCATGTTTTAAGTGGTTAGCTGTGGCAGATGAAGCTGAGGTTAGAGATCAGTGATTACTACGACAGGAATGTGAGGGGGAGGAAAGAGAAGGAAGATACAGCTTCTTGAGTAAGGTCAGAACAATGTTTTTAATTTGCCTTGGGAACAGCCTTTTTCCATCCCCTCCAACATCCATTTCCACTGCAGCAGCAAAATGATAACCCTGCTCCAACACTCTGCAAATACACCAGGCAGGGTTTTAACCTTAAACTGCGGTGGAAAGGACCTGGACTGAGCTCACAGCAGTCCCAGGAACACTCTGTGGCACTGCTACCCTGTTGTGGGGACAGACAAGTGACAGAGCAAAGCTGCTTCACTGTTGAAAAATCCAACAAATGAAGGAATCTGAGCGCTCTGGGCCATACAGACATTTAGGGTTTCTCCCTGATGTGGGTGACCATGTTACGGTTATTCCCCCTCTTGTTCCTTCCATTTTCAAAGGGATTGAGGAGGAAAAGGCAAAGCTGCCAGCTCATCTCAGCCTCAGCACAACTACAGTTTTCAGGGTCCTTCCAGCCCCACGAGTTTGGCTACGAGGCCACTCCAGCAATTCTCCACATTCAAGGCAGCCAATGGTCTTCCACAACCCAACCAGGGTGCCCTTATCCAATTCCTCATGGAATCCATCACTTATCTCCAAAGAGAGTCATCACAAACCAGAACTGACCACCACAGGCGTGCTGCTTCTCTCAGGGTTCCCTGTGCCTAAAGAGCTGTAGGCTCTCTGTGCCCAGGGACAAAAGTCTAAACAAGATGCTGAAGCTTAAATTTCCATCTCCACATGCAGTTGTACTCCGTTTATTACTTCTGAACCCTTTCCCAGCAAAGGAGGAAGCTCTGAATGGAAGGTAGCACTGCTGCCTCGCATGGACCTGAAGAGAGGCACTCACTGGTCAGTGAACAGCCTTTTCAATTGGCTTTTCACTGACTGGATATTGCTGCACCAGGCAGAAAGCAAGCACAGGAGTAAGCTTTGTTGCACAAAATTGCACTGACTTACACAGTCCATTTTTACGGGGACTAATCTGAGTTCCTGCTTTCAGCAGCTTTTTTTTTTTTTCTTTTCCCCCTGCAAGAGACAGATACCCCATTTAATCTGACCTCTTTCCTCAGGTCCATTTCCAGGCTGGGCCTCACCCTCTCCTCCTCTGTCAGATTCATTTATCAAGTGAAGCATTTCCACATACCACTGCATAAATAGACTTGACCTTGTTAAAGCAGCAGCAGCACCTGAGCTCGCACTGATGGAGTCTCTCCACCCCACCACTGCAATTAACCCAGCCCACTCCTACCCTCTTTCCAAGTGGGGTATTCTCACAGCTTCTACAGCCCTTTCCTGTGTGGCTCAAAGGGTGACAAAGTTGGCAAGCAGTGTTTTGGGGCTGATTATTGTGCCTCCTTCTCTGGAAGGGGGTGTTTGGGACCAACTTACTGCTGGGCACCACTCAGTTCCTGCAACTGCTCCTGCCCAGCCCAGGCACACAGCAAAAATCAAGGTGTAAGACAGCACCCCTGGCATGTGGCTTTCCCTTGTTCCCCTTGCAGATTCCTTCCAGGATAAGCAGCTTGCCCAGCATCAATCTGGGGACGAGAAGATCTCCTGAGTCTCCCCAAGCAACTCTGACCCTCCCCGCCTCGACGGGACGGCGCACACGTTCAGCGCACGTGCCCGTCCTCCACGGGACTGTACTTTTAAGGTTTAATCTACCACGAGCTCTCTCTCCTGTTATCTATCTCCCTTTAGAACCTGGCAATAAAACCTCCTGGGATGTTATCTGCTGCCTACAATCACCTCAACCCCACCTTGGACCTTGGTCCCTCCCTCGGGCCCATCCCCGCGCGGAGATAGGGAGCGAGGCGCGCTCCGATAGCATCGCGCTCGCCCTGCCTGCGGCTCGGCACCGGCACCGCTGCTGCAGCCCAGCTGCAATGTCCTTTTATGGAAGAAAAATGAAAATCGCCTGCCCAGCAGCCGTGGAGAGCCTGAGCCGGGCTGAGCCGAGCTGACAGACGGAAACTCGCCATTTGTTGTGGTTTTGGCACCGAGAGCGCCCAGCGAGTTCCCATGCGCGCTGCGAGTTTAAAAAGGGCGCAGCCCAGAGCTCCAGAGCAGGAGGTGGCAGCGATGAAGCGCTCAGGAGGAAGATGGTAGAGCTGTGAAAAGATGGCTCAGAGAATTCTGCTCACATGGACACGCGGGAGATGGGTCTCCAGATCCAAGTGGACACAGGCACGAGTGCTCCATTCCCAAGCCCTATTCCTGGAATGTTCAAAGCCAGGCTGGATAGAGCCCTAAGTAACCCAGTCTAGTGGAAGGTGTCCCTGCCCATGGTCTTCAAGGTCCTTTCAACCCAAACCATTCTGTAGTTTTATGAAGACATGTAACAAGATCATCCACACCACCTTTCCTTCTCTTCCATGTCCCAACAAAATTCCATCCCATGAGGAAGGGAATTTAAACACAGGAGTTGGGACCTGAGGTCATTGGCACCAAGAAGAAATTAGTGATGGGTCTGCCACAGCAAATGCCACCTTTGGCTCTGCTCTCTGTACCAAAGCTGTGGAGCTAAGCTCCAAGTAACAATCAAATCCAAATAAACAGGCTCAAGGAAAAACATACGGATAATAGCAGTAAGAATGTCTGAACAGAGAATGAGATGGGGCCACGGGACTTTCAAAATGTTTGTGCTGCTGTCAGGAAGCTGAATGAGACAGCAGACTTCAACAGCTGGGAAAACATGTTGCAAAACAAGGAGAATTAAGTAATTCTCCATATGTATATCCTACTCTGAGGCATTCTGGACAAGCTCAGTTTCTCCAACCAGGACAATCTTTTTTTCCATGTTGCACACTCACCCTGCCAGCTACAAATCCCGATACAGCTTAAGCCTAAACCCACAGCACATCTGGAGTTGGGCAGGGCAGCTCTGGGCAGCATGGCCCAGCCTTTAGCACAGAAGTAATGGGCCCTGTGGTATGTGTTGGATGACATCCTTGGACAGCTGTGTCATCCTGAACACATCCCCTGCTGCTGGGTGCTGGATTACACAAACACCTCCCCCCGCACTCTATAAAACACTGCTAGCTGGATCCCTGCCCTGTCACCCACCTCTGAACCACAACCAGCTGCACGTGCCTTGCTGCACCAGGTACAGAGATCACGGGTGTCACAGTATCCCACTCACCTCCTTCTGCAACTTCAGCTCTTGTTGATCAAGCAATAATTTATTTCAGCAAGACCACTCCTCTCAGAGCCGTGCAAAGCGCACACTCACACTCGTTACCGGCGCTGGTGGTGCCCTGCTAGGAGCGGCTGTGCTCAGGCACGGCTCGGTGCAAGTTTAAACCTGTCTCACTTCCAGCAGAAAATGAAGGCTCCAAGCAGCTGGGTGCATCTGTTCCTAGCCAGCATCTCCAAATCAATCCCGAGACACAGAGGAGCTTAAAAAGGCCCACCCTAAAACGCCAAGTCTCAGTGCTGCTAATTAAAACACGTGAGGATTGCTGGTGGCCAGAGAGCCTAAGCTGAAGATGAAAGGCAAAAGAGCAGAGATTTTAATCCATCTGAGATAGGCACATCAACGCTCAAGGCAGTCCCCAAACCCACTGTGGTGCACAGGAATGGCAGCTGCCCAGGCCAAGGGCAATGCCATCCCACACCATGCAGCCACATGCCATCACCTCTTACACCCAGCCAGGACTGACCCAGACAAGGTACCATAAAGCAATAAAAATTCCATGCTGTGAAAAGGAGTTTTGAGGCAAAGTCTTGCAAATGCAAGTCCTTGCAATGTGGCCTGGCTATGAAACTGCTGGGGGTTTCAAGCTCTCTGCTGCTCCGTGCATGCATTATTTCCATGGCAACGGCAGCTCTCAGCTCCCCATCTCTTGCTGGCTGAAAGCCCTGCAGTGCTTTGTGCTGAGACTGCAAAGGAGGGAAACCATCTCCCTCTCCCACAACACGGCGCCAGGGACGGCAGCAGCAGCTGGGAACAAAAGCCTTGTCTTCAACACTGTGGGGTCTTGGGAGGAGGGAGGTCGAGCAGAGAGGATGGACTTCCTTTTCTGGTGGCCAACAGCACCTCCCCCACCAGGCAGAAGTGCACACTCACCTCCCAGTGCTGCACAACTCAATCAGCAACATGTGCCTTTCCTTGTTTTAGCACAGTTGCCAGTTCTGGGTTGCTCTGTAGCGCTGGGAGGAGAAATGTGCATCTTTAGAGATGAGAAATTTGAGTGGTTCTTCTATGCAGGGATCCCTCCAACATGGAGGCTGCACAAGCAGGCTGGAGATCCCTCCTCTCCCCAGGAAGCCTAGCTCCATGTGCAGTCAGCAGCTTATTACAGAGCAAAACCTCAACACTCAGCCAAAACCTGAGTGAAAGCTGCCTCTGCCCCAGCACCAGCTCAGACTGCGCACAAAATGCATCCATAGGGTGGCTCAGACATTTTCCTTGGCTATCGAAGCTTCTCCTCCACCCTGCTGTTTGTCACGTTAAGATTCAAGCCCTGGCCACCTTCAACCAGGAGCCCAACTTGATGCCACACAGCTGGAGCCACAGTGGCCCTGGCAGATGGTGCAGCTCATCTGCATGACCCCCATGCAGCTGGGCACTCACAGGAGGCAGGGCAGCTCTGCCTGCTGCCCAAGTTACAATTAGCCACACTTTGGTCCCTGCAAGGTGCAAATGACTGGAACTACAGGTGAGATGCACAAGCAGTGACCTGGGTGTGTGTAAAGCTCTTTCTGTTGAGCCCAGCATACAGACACACAGCCAAAGTGAAGGCTTCCAGCTGCTTCACATCACTTGCTTTACTCCCTATCCATAGCTGGCCCAAATATCAATGGACCTCCCTGAAAGACTTAATGGAGACCCTGAGGGTATCAACACAAACTCCCAAAGCCACACAAAGGATCCAGGTGATGGAGCACAGGGATACAACAGGTCCACCATCTGGTCCTCCTCTCCCCACCCTCAAAGTGCTCTGAGATTTTGGGGGACACCCATTTTGACCTTCCCCTTGCTTTAGGTTCAGCTGTGTGAGTGCAGCCCTTCCAGCCAGAGAGGGGCTCCTTCCAGGATCAGTCATCATCACCACCAAGTCTGCCAGAGGCACTGCTAGCAAAGCCAATGCATCCTCTCCAACCTCTGTGGAGTTCCCCAGATTAGCCCTTTCCTCCCTTAGGACAACCATTTCCTGCAAGCAAGAGCATTTACTGAAATTCTTCATTCTGCAGAGAGAGGAGATAGCAGGAATATGAAGAACCACTGCAGCTGATGCTGTGAGACACCACATCCTGCTATCCAAATTCCTCACCCTCGACTTCAAATCCTAAAGTCGTTAGAGACTTCTAAGAAGAGCACAAAGCTACTCAGCAGATTTTCAGCTAATGAATCAACACAAGCTGTCCAGGAAACCAGAAATCCAGCCTGCTGGAATGCTGTAACCCCGGGGAGGGGGGGAACAGGCAGTACACTAGGAAGGAAATGAAACAGTGAAGCAGTAGGAAAAGAACATTTCAGCACTGATCCCTCCTACCACGGATACTTGGCTGCTTTACACATTTTAGGGAAAAAGTGACTTCAATTCATTTTGCCCATTGAAGGGTTCATGGTTTTTAAGCCCAAATTCTGTTCTGTAGTGCTGACATGTGTACATTTTGAAAACAACTCGGCTTTTGCAAAAACAGTTAGAAAAAACTGAGATTTAAACGTGAATCAACATTGCCACCTAGTGCCCAAAAAACCCCTTGCTCCAACAAGGACAATCCATCGGTACTTACATTCCCTTCCCCACTATGAAGGGCAGATGTTAACAAAACCTATCTGGAGAGCAAGATCTAAAATGTAATTGTGCATATTTCATAAACAGCTTTCTCCCCTGAAATAAGTTCAATTTTCACACCAGACTGCAGAGTTCAGTGCTGGCAACTTCAGCTTCTCCAGACAACAGAATTTAACCTTCTATTAACTTCTCAATGCAGGCAAAAGGTGATACCACACCAGTGAGAGAACCCAAAGTTCTGTCAGCTACAAGTGCAAGGTTAATGCCCTCAGTGATTAGCAGGAATCTCAGAGCTCATGAGAACTCACTGTTGTGGCTACAGTGGTGCAAGAGGCCTTGTAGCTTTGTGCCAAGCACTGATCCTGCCCTGCCTTGCTGGGACCAGATGTAAGCAGGGTCCTGCATCTGTTCACAAGACCAGGAAACATTTCTGTGCTTCTGTTTTTCCCCAGAACTGATGGTGCAGCAGCAGCAAGTTTCCCCATTCCATCCCTCCAACATGGCCTGATGATTCTCCTGTTATGGCCATCAGCAGCTGGGGAGAGCACAAAGATCTGCCTCGAATGGCTGACATTTCAGCCAGCTCTTCCAACAAGTTTTTTTTGTCACTTCCACCTGAATCTATACTCAGCTATCCCATAAAAGAAAAATGCAGATACCAATTCCCTCAAACATAGCATGTAAGGCTGTTCCAGCTCACTCTCCAGAAGTTTTATTAGATAGAAGGTTAGAATTTGGATTTGACTTATAAACACCCAGTTCCATGTTCAACCAGAACACTTCTGTATATGCAAGACAGCAACCTCTGGCACCCTTAGGCTTTTTTAGCCAACATCTTCCAAGAAAAGACAGGACTCCTGCTCTCTTTTATCAAAGTGCCCTGAAATTCACCTGTCCAGGCACCCAATTTTACAGACGATCAGGAGGATTCAGCAAACACTTTGAACGCTGCCCTGTGCAGTCACATCAGATACAGCTACTAGGAAGGGTGAGTTGTCCTCCCAGCTCTCCTGCCCAACACTCCAGAAGAAAAAAACAAGTGAAGGAATCCCCAATTACCTTTCTGCAGCGGGGATTGGGGCAGCTGAAGCGCTTCACATCACTGTCCAGTAGAGCTGGGAAGTTACAGAAGGGACACCTGTAGCCCAAAACAAGATGCCATTAATGCAGAATGCCAAACATAGCTCTGCTGAAAGCTGATTTAGTCAAATAGCTGTGTGGAAGTTGCTAAGGCTGCCAACCCAATGCCTGTTGCCAGGATGTGCTGACTATTGCCTTTTTGCTCATATTTCTTCAATCACTTCCCCGTTTGCAATCAAAATATTATATGCTCAGCACTGCTTTTGACCATGTAATTTAGTGGATCAGCACAGAGCTGGCAAGCAAGTCTTGGGGGAGACAAGTCTATTGAATTTTAATCTGCTTCTAGTCAAAGGCAGAATAAAAACAGACCTAGGAAAGCAGAAGTCTGAATTTATAATCCAGCTCTTTAAAAGCTACCTATCTCAGAGTCAGCACAAATGTAAGGTTTCAGGGAACAGTTTTCCCCAGCAGTAAGTGCAGCATTCTCTGTGGGACACTCACCTGACGAGCTCATCTGCACAGGCAGCAGCCACCTCCTCCTCAGCTTTCCGCTCGTAGTATTTACAGAGGATGTTCTCTGGAAGAACTTTCTCCAGCTCACTGGTGGGGAAGGAACACGTGCAACTGCCTTCCATGCAGCTGAGCTCTGACTGGGGTTGGAGAGAGAGCTCAGGTTCAGTATGACACGAGGAAAAAGCAGCTCGGGACCCAGAACATTTCCAAGCAAATCAGTGCAGAGCCTTGCTCAGACAAAGTAAGGGTTAAAGTCAGATCCCAGAATGACTTGGGTTTTGGGACTTGAAAAATCATCCAGTTCTAAATCTCTGCCATGGGCAGGGACAGCTTCCACTAGCCCAGCTTGCTCCAAGCCTGTCCAACTTGGCCATGAACACTTACAGGGATGGGGCATCTGCAACTTCTCTGGGCAACCTGTGCCAATGACCCATAACAAATTTTTTTCCCCAATATCTCACCTAAATCTACCTAAGATGACTGCCAGAGAATGCGTTTGCTATGGAAAGAAGCCTAATTAAGCAAATCAGGCCTCAAACAAATACTGGGCAGGAAGATGATGTTGCCAGCTGGGATCACAATTCACTCCAAGTCCACTTTGACTACACATCAGCCCTTTATTATTGTTCAGTCTGTGTTGAGAACCAGCACTCACAAGCTACATTCTTTTCAATAAAGTGATATAAAATACAGCTGCCAGTTTATACATTTACATGAAATGGATCCCAGAGTACAACAGCATCCCGTAGTTTGAGCATCATATCCTGAGGCAAAGGAGCAGACACACCTCAGAGCAGGTTAATGATTTGTTCTTAGCTCAGCCAAGTACCAGGACAATTGCTAGCTAAATCAGAGACTGAGGAGGTTAGTAGGACCACAGAAGAACCAAACCCCCGATTAAATTGGAAGCACAGTGATATGATGAAGGACAAACACTCTTAGGTAGGAGAAAGGCCAAGTCAGAGACTGTGCAGATATCACTGGTTTGTTTAGTAGAAAATAAAAGCCAAACAAGTTATTGTTTTACTATGAAGGCTGTAGAATGTTTTTCTAATTAATCAAGTTGCTAAGCATAGAGGGAAAAAAAATAAAAGAGGCTAGTAACCCTGAAATCTGTGCAAAGATCACATTGTGAAGCTGTTGGCTTCACTTGACGGTGAGACTGACTTGGATTTCTGGACACCATTCCATTCAAATACTTCCTGGGAAGTACAGTTACATCTGTTTTAAGCAACGACACTACACAAACAGCAATGTCATCTCCCAACAGCAATTACCCATTTCACCCTTGTCCAGTTGTGAAATCCTTACCTTCCCAGAGCCAAAAACTGCCTCCTGAGCATATTTAATTAGGCACTCCTTGCAGAACAAGTGACCATCTGCACACTGAGTCAACTCCTCGAAGGCAAACTCCCCGTAGCAGCAGCGGCACTCGATCATCTGCCCGTCCTGCAGCCACCAGAGGAATCAGCATCAGAACATCAACAGCTACAGCAACACACACACAACTGCAGGCCAGGAAAAACTGCCAGCATTCATCCTAAAAAACAGCTACAGATGGACACCATACCATTAGATACCCCATTTGGTGGTGCAAATTGCCTGAGTGCAACCAGAAACTCAGTTTTAAGTCATTTTGTATCTACATGTCCTGCTTGACAGGTTCCAAAAAGCTACAGGACATGCAGTGATTAATAATTCTTAGCTCACAGGCAGATCAGCATCTTGGGTTTGGGAAGCTGCAGTCCCAGGGAAGCAGCTTGAGTGTACACACCATTCTCATGGGGAAAACCCAGGTTCAGATCTGTTACCCTCTAAAGGAACACTGACCATCTGCCTGGGCAGACCCTGTCTTGGCCTCTTAAGTGGGGGAGGGAGAGAAGTTTGCCACTGCTAAAAAGTAAGAATAACCCACTTTTACAAAGTTTGAAAAGGAAATGAGCATTGAAACCAAAATGTAATGCACTGGTGCTGAACTGTTCTCTACATTTTCTCTGAAGCACAAGAGCTGATTTTCAGGTTTTTAAAGAATTCTGTCTGCAAACAAGTGAGGCCTTCCCACTGGCCAAGCTCCAACAACAGTGGATCTGTTTTATGCAGACATAATGGCAAGAACAAGAGCAAACCTAATGCTATTCTATTGCAATGTTTGTTCTGAGCAGTGAAGACACAAGCTGAATTACTACAAATCATTACATACATCAATACTGCCTTGCTGGCCTCAGCTCCTGTCTACCTTTCCTAAAAGCCAGCCAACACATCACACGGGTTCTGCCAGCTCAGCAAGAGCAGCACAGTGAAATGCAGCTTCAGAAAAGCTCCATCCCAGAGCTAAATGAATCTGTGAAGGAGGAAGTGCAAAACAGTGTCTGTGCACAAGCTGAACTCAATTTATAACGTTCTAGATACTGACCTTCTGATACTGCTCCTCATTCATCTGCAGAGCCAGGAGGAAGTCTGCATGCTGCAAGAGACATGTGCATCTGTATTTACAGACTAGAAAAAGCAATTTCCCAAACTCTCCACTCATTTACATTATCTCAAGACTCACAAACCACCATAAAAGGCTCGCTGTCTGCTTGTAACATCACTCAGCCCATCCCTCCAATCCATTAAGCCATTTATGATTCAGCTAAAACAGATGGGAGAAGCAAAGGCAGCAAGAACAAAGAACCAAATTCTGTATTGTGGAGGGCTGCTGGTTCAGGTTTCCACGGGCAGAGATGATGTCACCCAATGGGCCCCTCCAGAGAACATGAGCTTTTTGTTTCAGAGGAGACCTCATCCATCTGCCCAAGAGAAGGATCTGTAAGGAGCTGCTTTAGAAAGGGCTGTGGGAGCAGAGCTGTGGGGTCAGTCTTTCCTCAGCCTAGGAGAGGAGGATAACACAGCAGTGGGTTCTGCTCCAAAACACCAAGTTGTCAGCACAGAACAAACCCTTCTGGAGCCACAGGACTGCCAGCCTGGGGAGGGCAGAGTGAGTGGACACACTGCCTTGGGCCTGGCCATTACTCACCACCAACACTGAGCTGCAATTACAAGCCCTAAAGCAGCAGAGAAGCCTGCTAACAATTAGAGGAAAGAGTTAATTAGTAGAGTTTTCACCACTTCATAGCAAAAACCCCCTCCAGGATAGTGTTTGCACAAGCAGCAGCTGCATGTTTAAGTAAATATGAAATTCTGTGCTTGGCTTCTTTCCTTTAAAATTGAGTTACTTGGGAAGAGACATATGTCTTAACAGGTAGGGAAGGGGAAAACACAGTTATTCAATATTTGGTTCAGTGTTTGAATTTCTGTACGAGACAGACTTCCCATGTTTAGGGCCAAAACTTCGACAGTTGTTGAAGATTTGCACATGATCAAAGCAGCTCCCATCACTCACCTCTGCCATCTCTTTCACTTTCTGCTCGTAGAATTCCTGCTCCAGCAGCACTGGTGGGAGAAGGGAGAGCTTGTCATAGGACCTCCAGTGCCGTCTCTTGTTCTCCAGGAAGAACATGCGCTTCTCAATTTTCACATCCCCTGAAGCAGAGTTAAAAGGCTCAATAAAAAGGCATGGAGCAGCCAGAACAAAGCTTGAATTCCTCCTCCTCCATACACCACCAGCTGCAGACTTTCAGCAGCTCACACAGCACTCTACCAAGCAGAGGCACTAATGAAGAGCATCTCCAAAACAGCCACCAGTGACAGAAACTCAGCTCTTTTGGGACCACATCCCCCTTTCAAGAGTTGCTTTCTGCTGCAAGCCAGTTCTGCTTACAGTTACGATGCAGAGAGCACAATACACACAGTTTGGCATTTACCTTGCTCAAATTTGAAGTCTATATATGAATATTGATTCATTTCTTTCCTCCTTTTCCGTTTCCCGCTGGTTTCAGGAGACAGCTCCTGCCACTTTTTGATAGCATCTGAAAAGGCCTAGAAAACAACACACAGGCTTAAATCCTGTGCCTGGAAGAAAGCAGGAGCACTTAATTCAAGCTGAAGCACAGTACAAACATGAGCATAGGACTGATCCAAAATTGGAAAGCCAAACACTCCAAAGAGGCAAATATTCATCTTTCCTCTGCTCACCTTGCTGTTTTATGTACACAAAGTAATTATTCCATAAAAACAAAGTAGGTGAATGATACTTCATCACAGCTCAGCTGTTAATATCCAAGTGGGCACCAGCTGTATTAAACAGAGCTGGCTTGGCTTCTTTTTTGTTGCTGGGTTTGGCTTTTGTTTAAAAAGGTGAGCTTCAAATATTCAGAGCTCAATCAATCAAGTGAACAGAAAAGTTTTGTTTTAGTTAAGTGCTGGAACAGTAGAGAAAGAAGCTCAAGCAAGGGCATATCAGAGGAGCAGATCTAAGTCAAAAACTTGAACCCACACTGACATTCAGTTTGCTGATACTTCAAACAGGTGTCTTTGCATGTCCATGCCAGTGAAACTTTTATAAGGAATACAGGACTCATGCCACAAGTCATAATAAGACAAAACAAGACGGTGATACTCAGGCTGCTTCTTAATTCCATGCAGTCAGCTAACCAGCAGAAGCAGTTAAATGTTTTTAAGATTTAACTAAATGTCAGGGTTTTATTGGCAATTATACTGCACTTCAGTGGCGACATAGAAGAACACTTCCCAGTTTAATGCATCACCCACCATGGGCCAGCTCGTGTTTCCCCAGCTCTCCTATTAGGGAAAGTAAAAACTTCCTGCAGCATTCTGTCTGGCCAATACATTTTGAAAATCTCTCCTAAATGGATTACAACTTTCTTAAAAGGAAAGGAAGATGATTATAAAACCCATCACCACACAGCAGCAGATGGTACAGTAAGGCCAAAGCCATCACAGTGCTTTCTGCAGACATGGGAGATAAGGAAAAGAAACCAGACAAAGGAAACCAGACTTGAAGTGGAGCACCTTTCGTGTGATTGCATAGTGTCCCTTGAGCTCGTGCAGTGCCCACTTGATGTCCTGGCTGCTCAGCATTTTGAAGTCTGCCATGAGGAGATCAGCTGCCTGAATAAAGCACCGCTGGTCAAGGGGGGCAAGTTTGGAAAAGTCAAAGTAGTCCACTTTAGGCATCTAAAGAGAAAATGAAAAATATTAAAAGGCTGCTATACATACACACAGGAATGCCACAAATGGCTCTCTCAGTGATAAAGACATTCTGCAAGACAATCCAAAATTCAGGGCATGTGGCACCCAACTCTGAGCGCCTTAGCACAGTGTGGGTGCAAAGCCTGCTGGCCCAGGCACCTCTGCAGGTGTCCTGCAAAAGGTAAAATGTAGTTTAAAACCATGGTGTGACTGCCTGAGACAGCAAGGAGAAGAAATATTTAGGTTACTATGAAGAGTGAACAACTTAATTAGCTCAAGGTAGAGAGATGCTTCCAAAAAAGAAGCATATCTCTATCTTCTCTTTCAAAAAAGAAATAGGTATTCAACATCTCTCTCAGGCCACAAAGAGCTATTTCAACATCCTCAAAGTAGCTCAGAGAGAATTTGTTAAATGGATGTTTTAAAACACAAATAAAATCAAGCATCTGCAGGGAGATTTGCAATTAGGAGGCTGCAAGGCAATGCCTAAAGGCCTCACAAGAGAGACCTGAGGGCCAAGGCTACTTCATGTGACAGAATGAGTGTGGAATTCTTGTCCCACTTATCAAAAGGAACACTTGAGATGGGGCAGTGACAGGCAGGCCAGAGGGGCTGGCTGGAGGCAAAGGAGCAGACACTGTGCAGCTCTGGCACAGCCAAACAGGAAAGGCTTGGAAGTCATCTTGCAAGCAACTAATTACTGCTATTTAACGCTGCCTTCCACATACCCAGAGGCCTCCTGTGAAAGCCAGGCTCAGTCAAGCACTCTGCAAACACACACTAATCAAAGCAGACATCCCAAGGTCCACTCAGGCTGAACAGACTGCCCAGAGGCAGCAGGAGATGGGGATACTCTCACTTGCCTTTGTCTCATCTTGGCTGGCAAGCAGGCTGCTGCTGGGGTTTAAAACCACTCTGCCTTCCTTCTTTGGGTAATCTGGGTTTTCCAGAAGAAAGTTACAAAGCCTGAAAAGAGAAATATAGTTACTTCAGTTCATTTCTCATTTGTCCAGTTTTTAGTATCATATAATTATGAGGTCACAGTCAAAGCCTGCCCTGTAAGGATCAAGGGTGGTTCTGGACTAGAGCAAACTGCAAGTAAATGACTGACAATTAAGTGAAGAATAATCAGTTCTGTGGCTGCAGAAGGAAAAGCAAATAGCTTTGTCTTTCAGCAATAAAATTTACATACATGAAGCTTGTATGGATGAGCTACTAATCATCTACGGAAAAAAAACAGCACAAAAAACCTCACAAAACCCATGAAAGGATCGCGTCTTACTCAAGAAACTATTACAGATTTGAACTGGAATCAAAGCCTCCATTCCCAGTCTACCTTCACATTAAAGCAGCTAGAGCAACCTGGTTTAGTGGAAGGTGTCCCTGACCACGGCAGAGGGGCTGGAACTGGGTGATCTTTAATGGCCTTTCCACCCCGAACTATTCTGTGATTCCATGCTTAAAGCAGAGACAAAATCGTGTTTAAGATGTGTGTCTCCACGGAATATAAACTCTGAATACAGGTTTCATTGTAACAGAGCTTGCAATCACACCAGCATTACCCAAATTCCACTAGAAACTGGTCGGGCGAGAACAGCACTTAGAAAATAACCACTAAAGTTGTTGAAAATTGCCTAATAGCCTGTAAACGCAGCATAGCTGAGGTCCTACCACAAACAGCCATAACTGTCAGGTAAGTGCAGCTGAGCTGAGTATTTTAGCTACAAAAAGACTCAGCGAGGGGTTTTCAAATGCCCTATTGGTGGAGAGCCACAAACACTCCAGAAACCCTTCTGAAAGGGCAGCCTGAATCAGGCTCCCACAGCTTTTTCTCAACCCTCACCAAGCAGCTGTGCTGGCTGGGGCAAGTAACACAAGCTGTTCCTCAGTTTCCCCAGCTGCAGAATAAGATCCTTCTGAAAAGAGCCAGGACAAGCAATTAACATTTGTAAAACTATTGGAATGAGAAGGTGCTAGGCTGCAGCTAAGACATAATTGCAGCTAATTTACATTCCTGATGTCAGAAATCAGTCCCTAATTAAGAAATCTGAACTGGCTTGAAGCATTAACCCACTATCAAGGCACGATTACTTTAGCTCTGCTTTCACATTCAAAGCAGGGGCATTTCTTTTTGTTTAATCAGGTATTGACATATTGAGCCAGAAGCTTTTGACTGAGTGTGAATGCTGCTGCTCACAAAAGCTGAATAGATGATACCCTGCTAAGAGGGGCTCCCACATCTTATCTTTCACATCAGTTGAAAGTTTTAAGAAGATCATTTCGGAGGAAACAACAAATATCTTGGCACGGAGCATTTAATAGCTTCCAGCTCCCACCTCCTGCCACCCCTTCGGTAAAAGATAACTGTTTTAATCCAACAAAACAGAAACTTCAAGGAGCTCAGATCGTGGCTCTAACGAAAGGGTTTCAGCTGGGGCACGGCCAGGGTACATTTGAACCGTCCTGCGTGCTGCCATTTCAACGCTGAGGATTTTGGGGGATGCTGACCTTCAGCGTGTGACAATTAGTTAAGTGGGTCCCGGCGCACAGCACACCCACACTCGCAGCACTGTTCATTAATATCTGCACCACAGGACACAGGGCTGGTTAAAAAGCCTCACCCCTGCCCAAAACCACTCACCCTTAGTTATTATATTTCAAGCCTGATTCAGCTTGACACACCGTGGAGATCAAAAAGACCCTGCCAGCGAGGCTGACCAGTGCTTTGACCCATTTTGTTCTCACACAAAAGCTGCAGTGACAACTCAAAAGATGGTTTGGTTAAAGGAATAAAAATATGGAGAAGAAATCTTTATCATCCAGTAAGTGGGTAACGCACTGCTGAGCACACACTGTAGCTGGCCTACAGGGAAGCCTGCAAGCACCTTTTCATCTCACTGGCTCTGTGGACACAATGGGAGAGAAGAGATTTCGGGAGCAAAAAGGGAAGGAACACATTAAGACCCGATAGAAGCCAATAGTGGGATTTAATTCCATCAGGCTTCGCTAAATCCCCCCAGGACACAAACCCGAGTTTTTTTTCACACAATCCGGGAGGGTCCTGCCAGATGCACAACTTCAACAGCCCAACTGCCCCAAGGAATGGCTCTGCTCATCTTCTACATTCCCACCCTGAGGTGCACCCAGTCCAGGGCGTGGGCACCCCAAAGCTGCTCCACCACTGCAGGGAAAGCACTTTTGAAAGACCAGAAAAAGATTCTAGTCTGTTGACTTTCCCTACTTGGGAGGCACAACTTCACAGCACAGGCAAAGCAGCAGAATAGGAAATCTCTGCCCAATGGATGGGATCATCCTTAGATCCTCACCACTTAACTTATTTATGGCCCAGTGACTAATTCCAAGCCTCACGCACTTAAACGCTGCTTAATTAGTGCCCCAGTTAGCTGGAAAGGGCATTGGATTTATACAAATGAATACTCTGGCAACCAACACCTATTCCTCATTGTTGGATCACACAGTAACCAGTTTGGACATGCTGGAGATAACAGAGACAGTTTTAGAGGGAAAGAGAGGCCACCAAGCATCAGACAGCAGTCACAAGTGATTTACTTCAAAGCATCTCCCCTGGGTGCTGCTGGTGCCAGCACACGCAATCCTCTGCTCCCCAGCTCTACCCAGAAGGGCAGGGACATGATGCAACTCAGCAATAAGGTTAAGCACTTTAAGAAAAAAACCATTTCACTCTAGCATAAATCCCAGAAATCTCCAACATTAAGGTATTCCTGAGCTGTTAATGCAATTTGGAAAGCAAATCCTCACATTAGTTTCCCTCTCCTTTATTTCATTTTCTTGCTCGTGTTTCTGCTCAGTTTGACCAAAAGCAGTCCCTCATCAGATTTCTAGAGCCAATCCTAGCAGCCCTTAAACATGTTTGCTCTATTCCACCCCAAAAAGTGATGTGAGAATTCAAACAGCACCACTGCTACCTGAGCAAGTAAACAGGACAAAAGCCCACACCATGATAATGGACTCCAAGCCAGTGTCAGCTTTACCTGGAACAATCCAAAAACCAGTGAAATTAAGGAGAGAACGATTTCCTCCAACTCAAAACTCACCAACCCATCTCCATACTATGTTTTATAGCAGTCACCTTAACACCTTAATCCTGAGACTCTTTTTAAGAGCCCAATGAATAAGTAATATAAAATTTTATGTAGTATCTTTAAATAAGTATCTTAAAAGCAGAGAAGTTACAGCACAACAGAACTAGAAAGGACTTAAAAACCAGCTCTATTAGAAGTACAAAAAAATTAATCTGTGCTTTTTGGCACTATCAAGGCAGTGCTGAAGCCCCAGCCTGGATGTGTTCTAAAGCACAGGTGGGGACATGGGAAAGTGCTGCAGTTGTATGACACACTGGGGCTCTTGGCTCTATACTTACACATTTAAATCATAGCAGTTCTTGATGATGATTAATTCTTCAATATATTCCTTCTTCACATCTGGGAATCTTGCTTCCTACAGTAGGAAAAGCTAAAGGTTATGTAGGTATTAGAGAAGCTGTGTAAGAGATGTAGCACCCAGGACAGGGATTTACATGTGATTAACCAACACAATCCTGAGACTCAAAATGGTCAAGAGATCATTTACAGCCACCCAGCCTTGCTCCACAGGACTGGTGCCAACAGCTCTTTCTCAAAGGAAGAGTGAGGGTAGGGATGTGAAAAGCCAAGAACACGTGGAACTCCAACACAAGGCAAGGGAATATTTACCATCAGCATGACCATCAAGGAGTTCCAGATTATGTGTTGAAATACAACATTCCAAAGCAAAAGGAAATAAACCAACAGCATGTACACCCACCCAATGAACCCAGACACACCAGCAACGAGACCAGAACAGACAACAAACCTTTAGTGGCATTTCTGAGAAGGCTCTCCCAGTGTTTGCTGTTCTCTCTGGGTTTCTGCACAGGTATTGTAACCATGTGGTGTTTTGCTTTGCAAGACTGGACTGGTCAGTGTTGTAAAGCAACCTCCGGACAATGCAAGGAATAGCCTATACCCATCTCAAATGCACTGATCAATGAGGTCTGCCTTGGAAAGAACTGCATTTTATTGGACTGCTACTTGAATATTTTCCTCAACTGCAGTTTTCCCAAGCAGAATTAGATGTGGGATGTGGAGTGAAGATTTGGAGGGGATGGGGTGGTGGTGGAAGATTCAGACACATAAAAATGTGCCTGTTTGCAAGAAAAAATATTCAGTAAGTCATCAGGAGAGCCTTCCTCCCTAGCAGTCAAAGGGAGGGGTGTGCAAACATTACACACATGAATTACCACATTTTTATTTAGCTTTGTTTAGCATATGTACACCATGCTGCCCCAGCTGCTGAATATACCACAGGATAAAGAGTGTCCTTCTTGGTGGCTGTTTGTGCTGGTTTGAGATGTCAAACCATGACACTGTTGTCACAGCCAGTCCCTCATGCCAAGCTCCACACATGGAGCACGTGGAGTTTACATACACAAGTCCTCGTGGTGCTTATCCAGTTACTCCTTGGGGCTGCTGCTTGGAAATCCACACTGCAAGGGCAACCCTTACCCCCAGGCACCATGGTGGCATTAACAGGGGCATGGACCACACTCCTGCAGGAGAGGCAGCTGAAAGCAGCCCTGCCTCTCAGCCACGTGTCTCTAAAACTTCTCTGCTCCATCCTGTATTCCTCTGCCACTGTTTAGAGTCCCAGTTTTGCTCATTTAGCTTTATATCCAATCCTAAACCAGCTCTATGGTGTTGGGTTAGAAATCAACCAGACCAGCAGATCCTAGAGAGCCTTTCAGGGAACATGCACAGATTATTTCATATTAAATGAAATTTCTCCAAGGCAGTTCATCACATCCTCCTCACCTGGTGCATGGCTGAGTTTCAGTCAAAGCAAAAAGGATTTGCCTTGTGTTCTGAGTGTTTGGGACTCTCCCCACCTCGACAAACCTGTCTGAAAACATCACACATGCAGGGGGCAGAGCAGCCCTGGCAATACTTACTGTCTCTCTGATGAGCAGCGCAGTGAGGTCCTGCTCCTGCCCAGCAGCTCCCTGCTCTGGCACGTCCCCGGAGCCAAGTTCGTGCGAGCGCTGCGCGGGGAAGGCGGGCCCTGGCTGCTCGTTGTCGCTCCCCGCCTGCTGAGCCGAGGATTCCGCGGGGGGATGTGCCGGCTGCGGGGAGGCAGGGCCCGGAATCCCGTCCTGCTGCGGCTCCGGCCGGGGGAAGGCTGGCCCAGGAGCCTTCTCTGCCCTCAGAGATCCCGGCTCTGCCTCTGGCTGCCCTTGCTGAGGGGCACAGCCACTCACCACAGCCCGTGGCTCATCTTCTGGCGCTGGGAAGTGCCGAGGTTCCAGCTGCCTGCTCTCCTGGATCTCCTTCGGCTCTCTGGTAGTTTTAGCAGCTATTCCTTCAAGTTTCTGCTCTGGCTCCAAGTTCTGTCCTTGCCGTTCCTGACCTTCCATCCTTTCCTCCTGTTGAGGTGGAAGGTCTGCATTCTCCGCACTAACGGTTTTTGTGTTATCAGCAGGCTGTGGACTCATCTTGATCACTGGCAGCAAACTTGGGCCAGGTAAATCCTGGTTACCTCCAAGTTCAGAGCTGGGGCCATTCAGCTCAGATGGTCCAGGCTGCTGCAAGGCAACATCCACACTCTCAGCCCTGCTTGGTCCAGCATTGCTCTCCACCGTGAGGTTATTCCCCTCTCCCTCATGGGGCACAGCTGAATCCTGCTTGTCCTGCAGGTCTGTGCCCAAAGGCTCCACAGCACTTTTAGATCCTCCTTCTCCCACAGAGTCTGCACCCTGCCATGGAGCAGCAGGTCTGATGACGTTGGGACGCAGGGGCTGCTGATGCTTTGAGGTCTGAAAAGGACACCAACAAGAGAAACTAGGAATTCTTGTCTGCATGTCAAAATCCTTGCTCCAGATACTTTTGCAGCTAAGAAAACTTCTGATGGGAAACTGATAAACAGTCTGCTCAGCAAGATGCTTAATAAAGCACAGAACTGCAACCCACACATCTGTGTCATCAGCCTGTCCCTGGGTGCTACGAGAACCTTTGGCAGAACTGGGGACGCACAGGACTTTCAAAATGGAGTAATTTCCTAAGCTCACCTCAGTACCCACTTCCCTTCCAGTAAAACAGTCTGGGAAGGAACAACTAGCTTATGACATATTTGTGTTCTCACCAATTTATATAAACAGGCAGGAACCAAAGCTCCAAACATTAATCTCTGGCCTTGTTCTTGCCTCTGGCAGACTGACTGCTGTATGCCAACAGAGCCTAAGTGTTCTCTGCTGCTGTTTTCAACTAAGAAGCAGAAAGGTCAGCTTTGCAACCCATTTTCTCAGTGCCTCTGGTTAATTTAATAGAGAGAGTGGAATATGTACTTAATATAAGATAGATATGAAATGCTGCAAAAATATCAGTGCCTGCAACAACCCAACATGAATGCAAATAGCACAGAGGAAGATAAAGCATACAAAGTACATACATAAATCAAACAAGGCATGGTTTAAAAACACCTCCAATGGAAGATAATTCCTCTTGCAAAGCACTCCACCTTGCTGGATTCAGACAGACAACTTTATGGGAGCTGCAACCTCCATCAAGTAGAACTTAAACTACACAATGCAGTTCCACAGCCTGGTTCTCCCCTCCTCTGCCCAAAATATGACTCAATTAAATGCCATCATTCCACTGTTATTTCAGACATCCTAAGTAGACTGCAGGACTCAGAGGAATGCATCAGGTATTTGCACAAGACTTGGCTATACGGGCCATGAATACAGCACAGCAGCTACAGCAATGAAAAATTACCTCTGCTAAGATGACTATATCATCATCATCTTCCTCAGTCTGCTGCTTTTCTGGCATTTCCAGCAACAAAGGCAAATCTTCATCTGAGGAATCCGATATCATGATAAGACTTTCATCTCTGTGGTTTATCCAGTCTGCAGAACAGCAGTAAAGTTAAAGTTAGCTGTTGGCTCAAGGTAAATAAATGGAATTACGGGGCACACGTAGCACTGAAACATCTGAGAAAACAATTTTCCCACTTGTACTGCAGGAAGAAGCATTCAGAGGTCACCAATTCTTCTGCAAGGCACTGTTACAGCCACTCCTGCATCCCTCAGCCTCCAGCAAAACACCTGCACAGCTTCAGCTCATCCCAGCAGCACTGCAGGGACAGCCAGTGACACTCACAAAGAATCTTCTACCCCAAACTCCAGCAAAAGTCAAGCTGCTGCAAAATTTATTACAAACAAGGCACGTGGGGAATACTTTTGCAGAGAAATCCTAAACTCTCAGAATCTCAGGGATATTGCATTTTCTTTGTTAAAGTGCAGTGCATTCTAGCAGAGAGATAAGGGTCTTTGTGCAATTTAGCCTCTTCTGAAGGAATGAAACTTTGCAGGAGTACCTTATGCAGGGCTGAGATAAGGCCTGTGGCTGTGGGTGCAGAAGACACCCTGCTGCCAGATGACAACTTGTGCCTCAAGGTTTGTCAAGGATGGAATATAGATGCTACTCAACACAGCTGCTGGAACGCAGGAGAGATATTCAAGGCAGAAACAGAGGGTTTCTGTACTGCACAGAGAACATCAAACTATGCTTTCCCTAAAATCTGACATGTTTTGGCTTATTTTTTAGCATGAGTGTTCATTTATCACCTTTCAGGCATAAAGGGGAAGCCTCATTTTGAATTCCACTCTTGAAGGAAAGGATGCCAATGCACACAGCCCTATGAGGGCATGAATTTAGGGTCAGCCTGTCTCCTGTGGGGTTCTCAGGAGGATGGATCCTCCTTGGATCTGCTGAAACACCTCTACACAGCATTCCCAAGAAGTCAGCAATCTCCCTCGAGGCAGTACAACACGAGAAAGACAAGAGCCAAATATTTTGCATGCCTGCATAACATGAAAGAGTTTCTGTAGGTGGCTAAGTCAGTGTAACCATAGTGTGTGATATGACAGAACAGACCTCCAGCAGCTCCCTGCAAGTTCAGTGCCTGTGAATCCTGCTGCTCAGGAGGAGATCCACAAGAGTGTTTTGGAAACAGGCACAAACCAGAACTCACCTTTCCCTCTGTGATTGCTGAAGCTGCTCAAGTTAATCACTTCTTCATTCCCATCTCTCTCTGCCATTTTAAACAGCTGCACCCCAGAGTGTCAGTGCCCCAGCATGGCAGTCAGGCTCACATGAGGAACTGGAAGATAAAATAAAACCATGAGGGAGTCAGACAAACTCAGATTGTCCCTAAGGGTGTTCTTCCAAGATTTAGCTGCTAGGGGTTCTCCTGGCTCTCCCAGCAGTCTCTCCACATGAGTGTATTTCTGTACTCCCCTCTTGGGACGTGAAAGGATATTTTGTTATCTTGTATTACACCAGTTAAGGCAGTTGACTGAAGAGTGCAGTTAGGCCTGAGAAGTCTCTCTGGAGGAGCTGTGCAATCACAGAAAAGGAGGAGAGGTGCAGTTCTATCCAAGCAGGACTCAAACCCTCCCAGTATGTGGATCTTCTCTTATTTCCAGCCAAAACCCAATGCACCAACGCACACAGTGGTGTTTCTGCCACCATCAGTTGGTGAGAGGGGCAAAATCCCCTTGTCTGAGCTGTCCCAGTGCATCCCCATGTGCACCTGCATCTCACACCCCTGAATGATGTCACTACAAGCATTCCTGCCACACTGAATGCCAGGAAAGTCACACACAGCCCTGAGGGGAGCAGCCAGCAGGGACACCACCATCCCAACCTGAATTCCCCGAGTGCTGCCAAGCTGAGGCACAACTTCAGAGCCACCAGAGATGCTCCAAGCTCACTTCCACAACCCCCACGTTACTGGAGCGTCAGAAGGAAGCTGCACCCCAGGCACAGCAGTGTCAGTGTGAGGTTTGTGCCTGCCCTGTGAAACAGCACAGGAACATTCCAGAGAACACTTCCTTACCACCATCTGCTGTTTTAAAGAAGAGACTTCCCTGATTTACAGCAAGGGATTGGTACAAATTCCAGGAAACACCATCTGCTCTCACACCAAAAGGAGAGCATGACAGGAATCAGGTTCCTCCACCGGATGGGGCTTTTTGGAATTAAACTTTGCTACCCCCACCTGTTTTCAGAGAGGCACAATGAATTGGCCAGAGGCTCCCAAACAGGATTAGGGGGCCAGAGGAATCACTGCAAACTAAACAGGAGGTTTCCATTTTATACTGTCAGCTTATAGCGCTCCGTTTCCACTATCACAGAGAAGCTGAACACATACAGGAATTCCAAGCACAATTTGATCACTGGAAGGAGAAAAGAGGGTTTTTTTTTTTATTGGAAAGTATTCATCTCCGTTTTGTAGCACAGAGGAATCTGAGCTATTAAATATTTACTGATGCATAAGCTGGAAGAAAATGGTGGGCTTGCTATAAAATCCTGTTTGCTAATACACAAGAGCAGTATAAACTCCCCCTCAGTAATTCTACTTAACTTCCTCTGCAGGGAGCGGGATTTGCAGCTAGGATAGTAAAATGAAGAAATGAATTCAGATGCACAAGACACAATAATAAAAATTAAAATGTATAATTTAGCACTTCGAAAAGCCCAGCAGCGTGGGCTTAGTGCCTGAGGGAACTTTCTTCAGAGGGAACCTCCAGCATAAAGACTTCAAGGCTTGCCTACAAACAGCCACATTCACCTGATCCCTGATCTGGTGATGGTCCAATTTGGAGTGGGAAATTGGATGAGGGAACAGCAAGAGGCCTCTTCTAACCAGCATTACCACAAACATGCAGCCAGCCCTGTACTTGTGCCCTGATTCCTCAGTAGCACATCCTGTTTCCAGTAAGCAGCTCCGAGATTATCATGGACATACTGGGGGCTTGAAAATAGAAAACACCTAAAAAGCAAGATTTGACCCGTGTTCCCTCTAGATTGTTCATCTTCTGCCTTATAATGAGAAATAAATTTTTATTTGCCAGAATAATTAATAAATAATTAACAATTAATAAATTTTTATTTGCCACCATCACAGGCAGGTGCTGGAGCTGCAGCCCACTCTAAGTGCACTTGGTGCAAACCTTGGCCTTTCTAAAAGGTCACATCCACATGATTACAGTTGTATTTTCCCTGGTACTTGTGAATAGCAATCACCTAGCCCTGCATAGCATTTTTTCCAGTCTGTCTGACTCCTTCAGCAAACAAAAACAATTCACTTCTTGCCATTTAAAAGCTGGAGAAATGAAGCAAGGATAGGCTCAGCGTGGCCAAGGTCGCCAAGCAAACACAGCAAATGATTGCTCTGAGACTGGGGAGGAACAAGGACGTTTGTGAGAGCCACAAATCAGCCCTTGCAGCATCAAGTGGTGCAGACAGGGGCTGGACAGGTGTCTGCTCAGATCTGCTCCAAGCAAAGCTGACTGGTTGGATATTTCTCCCCTCCAGGGACTCGTGGTGCGTTAGCAGGGCTGGCTACTTCACAGTGGGGTGACACTGCAAATGCTCAGCATAGCCACAAAAATAAAAAATTCTCCCAAATAGCTCAAATGGTGCTTTGTCCAATGCTGGCTAAAGCCCAGCTGTTCAGGTCCAAGAATGATGAACAAGCCACAAGACTAAAATCATATTTTCTATGGGCCACTCTGGTTCCTGTGGAAAGCAACTTGTACACTTAAGCAGTGAGAAAGAAGCACAGGGAATAATCTGAAATTAAATTTGGGTAAAAATGTATCTGCACTTCCATACAAGAAAGTGTGCACACATCACCAAAAGACTCAGACTTTAAAAGCAGGAATATAATAAATAGCATTAACTGTAATACACAGTCAAGGCAACAACAAAAAAAAGCCAAGGCTGGAAAGAACTGGCAATTCCTCCTACTTCAAAACAGCCTGAATAAAACCCCAAGCAGCTTAATAAAGCCTTGCTTTGAGGGTAAAAGCCAAGCTTCCACCAAGAGCTGGCAATTCATTTTGTCAATACTCAATACAGAGCTGAAGTTTAAACAAATATCTATAAGCATGGGCCAGTTCCATCTAGTGGCATGAATAAGAAGTTTATTCATGTTCATAGCACCAGGCCGCCAAGAATGTGAAGTAACAAGATCAAAGCCACCCTGGGGTCTTGCCCTACATAAACAATAATAAAAAAGCAAGGAAGACAGATGGAAAGAAGCTATTCCACACTACCTCAGTGATTTCAGTGCCTATTTATAGGCAAAGAATAAGGCTACCTACAAGCAGGTTCTAACATGCCCATCAGCTTTTCTGCAGTACAGCCAAGGACAGGAAACTAGAGCTGTTTTAACAGATAAACACTTGCCAAGCTTTCTAGTTTTTCTCCTTTTCTTAAAAGGCTCCCACCTGCACCACAGCACATCAAGCTGGATTTGGGACTTGAATCCCTACAGCAGTATCCAGGTGACACAAAATTCTCATCACGACTTTCAAGGCACCCACTGACTGTGCAGTGAGGCCCCATCACGCTGAAGATGTGGTCCCACCCAATTTCACCTCTGTGTTACTCATAACTCAGAATATCCTGAGCTGGGAGGGACCCACAGGGATCAGAGTCCAACTCCTGGCCCTGCACAGGGCATCCCAACAATCCTGAGAGTGGTGTCCAAATGCTCCTGGAGCTCTGGCAGCCTTGGGGTGGTGCCCACCCCCTGGGGAGCCTGGGCAGTGCCCACCACCCTGACACAGCACACCCAAGTTGTTTCACTGTGCAGACAATAAAATCCTCCCCATTGTGGCTTTTCCTACAGCAAACTGAGAAAAGAATTAACAGAACAGCTACCTTGAAAATCAGAGCCCACCAGGGACTTGGGTTTAACAGTTCCCTGAAGTGACAAGACCTCAGACTGACAGCTGAGGTCACAGGGACTTCCTGGAGAAGCTCCTCAAACATGCAAAATTATCATCCACAAAAACCACTTTCAACCACTACTATGAGGTAAGGGATGATCAGCTGCCACGAGGTGAAGCAGGTCTCAGGAGCACACAGGATGCTTACACAAGGATTTCCAAAACCTATTCAAAATCCTTTTAAACACCACACAACATATTTTTAGCTTAACCTAAAAATAGCCACCCTTGGTGCTGTGCATATATTTAATCTCCTGATATATGAAGGCGTTTCTGGACTGCAGTAACTGGAGCAGAACTCAGATCTCCACATTTGTGCTGTGATGAGCAACCTCAGATGGTGCTGGAATTTAAACTGACAGTCAAGGGGAGACCCCCTCCCTTCTCAACACAGTGTAATTTATTTCCCCCCCCACTTACAGCATTTGAAATCCTGAACTCCCACATACCCAAGATGGGACCAGACTCAAAGTGCTCTTGTCTGGCTCCAGCTCAAGGCAACAGGACTAGACAGAGCAGGGGAGGTAGGAACTGAGATCCAAAACGAACAGGGGGAAGGGAAGAAAAAAAAAAAAAGAAAAAAAGAGCAACTTGAAAGAGATGTCAGCAACATCAAATCACTGTGTTTTAGCCTCTCCCCCACACAGAACACCACTGTTGCTCACCTCCACTGACAGAAGAGCATCAACTCCTACTTTGTGCCTGCGGGCAGCAAACGTGTCTGCTGGTAGCCTGTGAGCAAGGTGAATTTCTGGCTCATTTCAAGCTGCTAAAACAAGCTACTTAAATAATGCAGGGCTTGTGACAACCACCAAAATGAAAAGCTAAAAATTCAGTCTTTAAAAAAAAATAGAAAGGCACAACAGAAGGGAAATACACCAGCCTGATTTACTGTCATGCATTTCGATGAAACATTTCAAAGACTTCAGCATTTGCTGGGGGCTGCTCCTTTTAACAGGCACTGAGTAAAAGCAGGGAGAGTTTAACAGTGGTTGATCTTGTTAGGCAGCATCATCCCAACCGAAAATTAGAAATCCCCTGATCATAAGCCCAACAAGAACTGCTGGACACAAACAAATCCTATTTGCTATGCACAAGGCAGCCACTGCCACTGCCTCACACCCTGCAAAGGGACAGAGCCAGAGGTCACCACGTGGGGCTGCAGCAGGGCCCTGCCAGCAGGTTTGCTCAGCTCCAAGCCTGGGAACAGTGGCAGAAGCATTGATTCCAGCTCAAAAGCCTTGCCCTGGCCTCTAAAGGCTGGAGTTGTGGGCAGTGGCTCACAGCAAAGACCACCTGGTTTGCAGCAGCACAGTTTGCTACAGGTATTGGCCAAAAGCTCCTCTCAGGAGTACACACCAGGATCCACACGGTTCTGCCACCAATTTTTGGACCTGCAGCATGTGCTGAAGAGAAACAACAAACTTGAAGATAATTTAATAACAGAACTGGCTGGTGAGTGTCAAGTAGTCCCAAAGTGTTTCCCACATTAGCAGCTGGCTTGGTTTACCACATGATTTTAAACACATACCTCTCTGAGAAGGGGAAGACAGGATTCCTGAGATGTGAGAAAAATCAAGGAACAGAAACTGAAATAAAAAGAGCCAAGTAACACTTCTAGGGCAGAAAGCCACAGAACTGGTTTCACCACACTAAAACATAAAAAAATAATAATACAAGAAGTGTTTTGTGGTAAATAAATCCAACCTGAATGTTCACCTCCCCTGACAGACAAGACACCCAACACACACAGTTCAGACAGTAGCCCAGCAGAGCAGCCACTATTTCCAAAACCACACCAGCCTGCGATGGCTCCAGCAGCTCCAGGGCAGGTCATGAATGAAGATGGAAGAGAGGAATGAATCTGGCAGCAATCACAGCTTTCAGTTACTTCCCTAAAGTTCCCTGTTCCTCACCCTCTCTTAGCAGAGGAGAAAAGCACTGAAGGGAGTGGTGCCCTTTCCTCCCAGGCTCACCACTGGTAACTGCAGAGTCAGGAGTGACCAAGAGCACATCCCAAAAAGAGAGGCTGCAGATGAACACAGGACAGGCTGCATCTCCGTGCCACTGCTCCAAGGTAATGAAAACTGCCTACTCAGGAGCAATCAGGAGAGCAGATATTTAGGGATGACTTGGCTTCAAATCCCCAACTAGATTTTTTCCTATTTTCTAATGGCTTACAGGGCCCAGGGTTTACAGGAAACATCTTGGCTGTCTGTACATCACAAGACTTCTCATCAACCTTACCTGCAGCTCATTTCATCAAGGTCATAAGTAACATAGTTATTAATCATAATTGTTTGAAGTACCCAATCACCATTTTAATCTGAAACACAAAGTACAAGAGGAAAGAAATGTACTCAGTTTTACCTAATTTACCTAACAGCTGGCCACATACATTGGCTCCAATTTTCCTTCCCAAACCTGCAAAATATTTGCATTTCCTGAGCAAAATACCTGCTCTGTGAGCTACTCTCTAAAATGTAAAACTGTTTTGAAACCACTGCATTCATTTTTCAAAACTGGGCAACTCAAATGAAAGCTTCCCATTCCTTTGAGCTATTTCCTGACAATTGGCATCAAGGTCAACTTCTGGACACTTCAGTCCCTTCCCATGACCCCATCAGTCCCTCTGCCAAATAACAGGGCTCCAGATCATTCCATCTCCCTGAGCAGCACCAGAATTCTTCTTTTTGATGCATGCAAAAAACCCTTCTCTGCACAAGAGGTGGAAACCCTTGATCTGCCATTCTCCCTCCCCATCCAACTGAGTCCTGAAAAAACAGTTAAATCTACAAATTCTGGTTGGAAAGGAGAGTTAATGCCATTACCTTGAGCAGATGTCATCTTAAGAGTGAAGTGAAAATCAAAGTTTTGAGGGAGAAAGAGGCATCCTTGGAGTTAGTTCCTGTACAGGGCAGTACTCTGCCTGCCTCAGACTTCTGGCATGTGCAAGATCATCCAGTGTAATCCCTAAACCCAAAACCCCCTCCCACATCACACACACAGGTGCCAGCTTGGCACTTCATGTTGCTGCAACACTTCAGACACCAGCAGCCCAGCACGTGGCTACAGACCTACACACAAACGCAGCCTATCTCCCAAACCATCACTTAGAAGAACTGATTTGTTCTGATTTTGTGCTGTAAGTGTGGGGATGAATGGAAGAATGTGTGAAACCACGTGATTTGCAGCTCTGCTGCTTCCAGAGTGAGTTTTACTTCCAGTTTCCTTTCCCTGAACTCACACTCCCCTTGCAGGGAAAGGCCAGGAGCTGCTTTGATCAGCACCAAGGTTCAGACACCAGTGGGTTTAAAGAGCTGGGCTCCACAAACCCCCAGGTGCTGCAGCTGCCTTCTCTTCTCCAAAAACCCAGCAGCCACAAGGAAAAGAGCAGAGAAATGCCCTGTGAGGCTCAGGTTATATTGCAGAGGGCTCCTCTGTTACTTGTACTTCACAGATCCCGCCAGGAGAAAGGACAGAGCATCTCCTCTCCAAATCCTCTGCAGTTTTCCTCCCTTTTTTCTTTTCTTTTTTTAAGGCATCCTGAATGCCACTTTAAAGAGCTTAACAGAACAAAGGAATCCAAGTGTAACCTTTTAAGCAGTTATTTAACAACTTGCATGAACGTCTTCAGGAGCATTCAGGCTCCCATCTTAGCACTGTTTTCAGCAGAGAGGAAACAGAAATGAGAGGTTTAAGATTGCTGGGACAGGCAGTGGCACTGACATCCACACTGAGGAGTAACCAGCAGCCTGCTCAGCTCACAACCAGCAAATTCCTGGTTTTAGACCAAAACCAAGAGGGCTGGAAAGCACAGAGTCAGCTTTAGTTCCAGTGGCAGCCAGAGGAGTTGAAAATCACAGGGAACTGAGAGGCTCTGATGGCATCCTGGATGTGGAACACCTGCCCATCAGACTGACTCAGGAAACCACCCAAGGTGCACTTGGGAAGCTGTGTTCCAGAAAAAATTACAGGCATAATGCACCACCAGGAGAAAATGGGGAAAGAAAGGGGGTATTTTTATATTTTATTTTAAATGTGACCTGAACTTATCACAAAAAACTTGGCTTTCAAGCACAGCACACCTGACCCTGTTCACAAAGCTGCTGACAACACAAAAGCTGAGATTTGACCCTGAGGTGGCACACAGGGAAAAAATCCTGACTTAGTGCAGCAGCCCACCTTGGCAAAAAAAAAAAAAAGTCTCTGTCCATCTGCCCTTTCAGAACTATTGACTTAAAAGCCTGCCACCAACCCTTCCAGGTGTCAAACATCCCAGAGTGAGGGACTTCCAAAAAAAATGACTTCACAGGTCACACATTCTGGTTACAACAGCCAGGCCCCCTTTTTAGGGCCATGTTAAACATCTGCACTTGCCACAATTCCAAAGGTCAGCAGCCAGAAGCTGTGGCTCTGTGTTCAGAAGGGTTTCACTTCAATACCTGTTCAGCACAGTCATGTTCCTACACCACAGCTTGTTCCCTCCTCTCACACTGAGCTCCTCCAGCATTTCTCACAGCTTTGAAAGGAAATGGAAAATATTTTTGTAGGATTCAGATCAGAGATACGCTCCACATATCCAGCATGGTGGAATTGGGAGAACAGAAATAATGTGGAAAAATAAACTGCAAGAAGGGGGAAGCTCTTAAACTGCAGCTTAAGCTGATTCAGCCACAGCCTATCCCTAACACTCAAACTACACATGCTCCTTCTGCAAGGTCAGGCACTTTGAAAGATGCTTTTACACAATCAATTAAGGGTTTAAATACATACAAGAGCCAGTTTAAAGCCAGACTGGGCCAACAGGCCAGGCTCACAGTGATAAGTCTTAAATGGCCTTACCTACTGAGAGTGAAATATCAACAGAAACCTTGTAAGGTAGGTGCCAACACCTGAGCAACAAATCCATGCTCCGCACCAATTTGTGCTGGAAAGAGTGAAAAATAATCTGCCTCTTACACCCAACAACTGCTGCAAGAGGAGCATTGTCACAGAAGAACTGCAACTACCTCCCTACTGCTCCAGCACTGTAGATGACCACTTGTCAAAAGATTTTCCAGGCAGCCAGCAACAGCCTTTGTAAAACTGGGTTTAGTTCTGTTTACAGGCACATGTAGCCTTGCAGCCAATTCCAGCCCAGCAATTCTCAGCAGTGAAATCCCAGGGCAGCCTTCCAGGCTCATGACAGTTGTCCAGCCTGACTTCATCCACGTCACGTGGCAGAGGCCACTGTGGAGTCTGAGTATGTTAAAATAGCAGAGAAGCAAAGAGGCTGCATTTGAGGTAAGTACCACTGTATCAGAAGAGAAAACAGTGAAATTAGATGGTGGCTGGATTTAGAGATGCTCCACATCCAGCATGAATCCCTCCTGAGACTACAGAAGTTCACAAATGAATGAATCATGAATCGAAAAGCGAGGGCAGAAGAGCTGCACATTAATTCTCCAGGTCCGTGGTCCTGTAGATTAACAAGACTCTGCTGCACCCACTAACCCCATCCCAAGGCAAACAAACATTTCACAGACACAGGAACTACAAAAACCACCACAGGCCACAGCCAGGAGTCACACAGGCTGCACTCAGAGCAGTTGCTAAGGACAGACTGTTTCAGGCAGTGAATCCTGTGCCCACCCTTGATCAACACGCTCGTGTCCAACACTGGGTGAGTCCTCACAGCACAACAGAAATTCTCTTCCTGAGTGATGCAATACAGACAGATGATTTAACCACCTGGGCTGGAGGATCAGTAAATACAGCCACAAACTGCTAAATAAACACCAACACACTGAGCTGAGGAGCACTCTCCAGGCACTGTGTCCACGGCAGAGGTGCGTTCCAGCCGCTGGGAGCTGGTCTGTGCTAGTCCTGGCAGATCCAAGGGCACCTCCCAGTTGATACACAATGAACCTGCCCCACTGCAAAAGGATTCTGCTTAAACAATCTACAGAGAACTATTTACATTAGCCAAGTTACTGCTCCCAGGTCCTGCTCATCCGTAGCTGGAAATCCCAGCAGCATGGGAGGCATTAAATGCCCTACCCTGCTGGTTTCCTGAAAGAAAAAAAAGAGCTGCTTTTCCTGCTGCTGTCATCTCCCTCAAATTGCATTTCAGCACATGACAGCAGAGCAGGGAGAGGAGGAAAGTCCTCAGCAGCATCGTGGCTGTGCTGCAGGCAGCTTGTCAGCACTGCTGTGCCTTCCCTCTGCCAACCCCCTGAAATGCATTTGCCCGACAGAGCTCATACTTGCCAGGGGTACAGGCTCCTTCCAGGACCAGCCTTCAAGCAAAAACGATCTGCAAGAAGCATCAGGGAGAGGTTTTCCTTCCATCACACGAAAATGCATCGTGTCTTTGGGGTGGGATTTGGAAATAGAAGGGTAAACCTGTTCCTCACTCTGGTTTTGCAAGAGCTGCAAAAAGCCAATCCCTGTCTGCTTTCCTCCAAGGAATAACAGGAGCAGTGCCCACAGCTTGGTAAGAGCCTGTCAGTCTGGATAAAGCAGTACAGGAGCCTTCTGCAAGGCGTGCTTTGGACAAAATGTATTACTTGAAGCCATTTTTCATTGTTATATCCACCCAAAACAAGATTCCAGCTAGTGCAGATCCCCACCACCTTGTACTGCAGAGCAGCATCACATGATGCCTCACAGATCCCATCCAAATGTTTCCCTCAATAATGCAAACAGCAGCTTGGCCTCCTTGCAGGGGAGAGCAGGCTGGGGCTGAGCAACACCACACTTGGCCTCCCAGGCCAACTGAAAACATTTCAGCTCACCCTGACACCCATAAACACCCCCGGGTTTATTTCAGCTCATCAACTTCGCTTCTCCTTACGAGGGGCAAGCACAGCTTCCAAAACTCAGCCTGGGAGCAGCCAGGCACCACCAGCAGCAGCACAGGAGCAAGGCTCCCTAAAGCCAGAGAGGAAGCCACACATTAAATTCAAATTCCTGCTGACCTGGGTCAGGAACACTGTGAGGTGACACTGTGGCTCGGGGCAGCAGCTGCCCCATGGTGAAATCTTTCCCTGAAGCCCAATGCTTTTTCCACTTAATCAGGCACTGACAGTTCCCCTCATGAACACAGGGAGGGAACCACAGCAGGGCTGGTAATTAGGAGAGAGGCGTCATTCAGAAGGAATATCATTTCCCATCCTCAGGAATTGAGCTTTCTCAAGGATTGTTAGGAATTTAAAATCACTGCAAGCCCTTAAGCACTGACCCAGAGGAAAAACATCACTCCCGAGATAGTCCAAAATAAACCTGAAATTCTATAAAAGTGACATGAAGGCTGCTGAGAACGAGATCATCCCAGCTCACTGAGACACTCCTTATTATCTCTCATCTTAGTGCTTTGGCAAGGATAACTTATTCGAGCCACCAGGACACTGCTAAGTGGCTTTTTCCCCCCCTCTTTTTCCTGTTTTCTCTGCCTACCCCTCCCCGATTTCCCACTTCCAGTAACCTGCCTAAAAAACAAAATACTCTGCAGTAATGCTGACCAGCCCGTCGTTCAGCTCCATTTCAAACCCAGGAACTCCCAGCCTGTTCACAAATGACCTTATCTCCTGGGCTGCTGCTGGGACACAGCTGCTGTCCCCAGGCAGTGGTGTGCTTCACAGCTTCTGCTGTATTTAAAAAGGCACCTATCCCACTGGGATAGATCCTGCTGAGAGTAATTCCAGTTACATGAAGCAGCTTGAAACCCCACCATCACTCCAGGGCATACACAGGCTTTGGAGATTATTAATGCCTTGTCTTTAAGTAGTTATGATGATGGCCAAATTCAGTAATTTAAAGCGAGTCTTAAAATATCTCCGGATCAAATCCATCTGCAAAAAAACAAAAAAACAACCCCAAACTTCCAGTGAGAGGAATTAGTGGTGCAGTTCTGACTGTCTCAGAAAGAATGCAGCCAGTGGCAAGCCCCAGTGCTCAGACACAGTAAACCACTCACAATGGCTTTAGAAAGATACAAATAAAAATAAGACACCCATTCCAAATGAATGAACGGGAGCTTCTTCCAGCAGGCACTAAACAACACCCCAAGGGCTCCGTGTCTCCTGCACTGGGGTTTGTGCCTTTCCAGGTTGCTAATCAGCTCCTGGCCCCTGGGATATGCTTCCTGTCTCTCTGCAGCTGCTCCGGAATTGTGTGCTTGCCCCACCTATTCTTGCCACAGGACTTTGCAGTGATTTGTGTCCAATTTCAAAGCGCGAGGCTCGCCAGCAGCAGGAACGCCCACTGCATTCTCAGGCAGACAAAGCACTGGTCTACCCCGGAATTCAGACTTCCGAGGCAGCTCCTGAAAGTCCAGCCCAGGCACAGGCTGCCAGCAGCACCCTGCTGGAATCCAGACTGCACCTTATCACCAGCAACACCTGCCCCAAGGTCTTCTAGGAACTGCTAGGACTGCCTGCAGCCAGGCCAACCAGAAGGAAAACATGCTAGGAAGCAAGAAAAAGAGATGGAAGAAAGCCTGTTACCACAGTGCAGCACCTCCAAGCAGGCTGAACGCCTGCAGATCTTCAGGAAATCTGTCTGAGTCCCTTCCCAAGTCTTGGGGTTCCAGGCACAAACTCCTGTCGAGATGATTGTTTATTAACATCCAGTCACACCACAAAGACACCCAGCACATGAAATCTATTAACGTGTTTACAGTTGCAAAAGGCCTGATGTAAGGCAGTGGAATTTTTTGCACAGCATTCGCCCTAGAAATTAAAAGCACATATTAAAGCTGCAAATCCCACAGCTCTGGAATTAAAAGCCACTCCTGGAATCCTACTAGTCCTAAACAAAATGGATTCTACCACATGGTTTGAGCTGCACCTTCCTATGGCCCTGTACCTGTTCAGAAGCTGCTCAACACTTGGGTGTGCAGAATGACGGGTCTCAGATTCTCTGTCTCACCTTCCAAACAGGCTGCTGGAGGAAAAATCCTCACACCATCCTCTCTGAAAGCAGCAGAGGCCATTAGCTGAGCATGCAAAGGCCAGTGAATGTCTGATGGGGGACACCTGCCTTTCCCTCCACTGGAAACCTGCAACAGCTCCAAAGTGCATCAGGTGGGAGAGCAGAGATTGTTAAGAAAGAGGCATCAACCTCCACAGAGACAGAACAGAGAAACAGAGACTTGCCCATAGGTCTTAGACCAGGACTGGCTGTGCCCCTCAGCCACCAAGGCACTGAGAGATTCCCTCTAGAACTGCTGCCTGAAGCAAAGCAAAATTCTGCTTTTCCACAGGGAAAAAAAACACAAGAGGGAAGGCTCTGAAAAGCACATGGACATCAAGCTTTAGTCCCTCTGCATCATGCCTGGATTATGGAAATAAAAGTGCACAGCAGCAACATCAGCTTTTCTCTTTTAAAGCACCAGAGTTCTCAGGACAGTGACCAAACCACAAGAAACTGAACAGAAACATCAACAACTAAACTTATTTGTATGAAAACTGTTTTAAGCATCTGCCAGTAAGGTTTGAAAGTAAGGTATTGGAGGGCACTCAAAGACAACACTCCAGGTCATAAAGTACAGGTGAGGTGAAAGGAAAAACCTCCCAGGCTGGGCTTGCAGGTGCAAGCAGCTGTTATCCACCCAGGGCTCCAGCCAGCACAGCTGCAAAGCCAGGGATCCACAGGATGACTCTTTAAGCCAATCTACATTTTTGCCCACCCCAAAGCACTGCCCCAGGCAAGCTCACACTCCTCTCTTCTCACACACACCGGAGTTCCCCACAGCTCTTCAGCCTCAGAAGACTTCGGTGGGATCCCGACCTGCCTCCAGCCATGTGGGGGAACAAGGTCAGCGCCAGGGGCAGAAAAACTCATTACATAAACGCAGTGTACATTAATACTTCCAGGCTGTGCTCTGTTTGCATGCCGGGCCGGCACGTGGCTCAGTAGAGAAGGGAAAGAAGAGGAAGAGGAGTATCTCTTACACTGATCCCTCAGCTCCGAGGACAGCTGTGTTTGGGGTTTCTTTCCTGCAGCGGCTCCCACAGCAGATGCCTGAAATGTCGAGATGTCCCAACGGCACCGAGTGCTCCCACACTGAACAGGGGGCAGAAGAGAACAATCTTTTACCCTCCTTTCCTCACGAGCTTCGGTCCCGGGTTATCCTCGACTCCAAACACCCGGCCCGGGGACCGGGACAGCCCCCGGAGAGCAGCGCCCGTCCCCGGGGCCCACGGGGGGACACAGGGGAGGTGCACGGAGGGGAAGAGACCCCCTGGCCCCGGGAAGAGGGAGAAGGGACCGGCCCTGAGGGGATGGAGGGAATGGACCCAGTCCTGAGGGGAGCGGGAGGGGGAGGGGGTGTCCTCGATCCTGAGGGGGAGCGAGGAGGAAGAACGCGGCCCCAGATGAGAGCGGAGGGGCACGGCAGGACGGACACGGGGACGGCGACGCGGGGAACCCGTCCCTGAAGGGAAGCGCTGTGGGGAACGACCCGTCCCCGACGGGAAGAGAGGGGAAGGAGCGGCCCTGAACGAACACCGGGCCCTGAGGGGACGCGGGGAGAGGGGGGGAACGACCCGTCCCTGAGGACAGGCCCCAGCCGGGAGCAGCGCCCGTCCCCGCAGCGAGGGGTCCGGCGAGGCCCAGGGGCGGCCCCCGCGTCCGTCGGGCGGCAGGGCTGTCCCCGCACTCACCGGCTCCGCGGGACGGAGGGGTCACCCCGGCACTCACCGGCCCCGCCGCCCCTCCGGCCCCGCTTCATTTAACCGCCGCTCCCGCCGCTTCCGCCCGGCCCGCGCCACGTGACCGCGCCGCCCCGCACCATAGAGACTCGGCGAGCGAGACACAGAGCGGCGCGGGGGGACGGGCGGCGCGGGCACCGCGCACCGACCATAGAGACGGGGCCGGCCGGGCAGCGCCGCGCCACGCCCCCTGCCGGGCGGGCGGTGTTCCCGTGGGGCGGGGACGGGCCCCGGGGGTCGGGGCAGAACTTTTTGGGGAGCTCAGAAATTTGGGGGAGTCCGGGACCCCCCCGACCCCGTCCCCCGCTGCTCTGGGTGCTCGTGGAGCTCAAGCGAGTGACAGGGACCCCCCCCAAGACACCGCGTTTGCAGCTGGGGGCGTCCTGCAGTAAGAGTAGAAAATTGAATTTGAGGGGTTTAATCGACTCGCTAAGCTGCCGGAAAAGGAGGCAGCCGATTCACTGAGCTCCGCAAGATTTGCTAAGAGAAACGGGGAAATTTTAATTGCGTTTCCAAGAGGTGCACGTCGTAGAGAAGTCCTGGAACCTCTACAGCACAGCACACCCACTGGAGCAGGCTACAGGGAGCCTCCTCTCTCTTAGATCCAAAAGGGAGGCAGAAATCAGGAAAACTTCACAAAAAAGTAGTTATTAAAGAAAACAGCAGGGCCCACAGACAGAGCACTGAAGGACTGACACGATTTCCTGCTCCAGGTAACGGAATTGTTCAGCCCATGCCGCTGCCTGACACCAGGGGTGGGCTACAGCAGCTCCACGGTCATTTGTTCATATTGTGTAATTACTCAAAGAACAAAAAGCATTTTATTTGTGCTCCCTCCTTTTTTATTTATTTATTAAAGTAAATTATGGCCAGAAGAAAGCCCAGTTTTCAGCACCAGGGAGGGAAGGCACCGTTGCAGCACACATCAATGCTGAGCACCAGGACTTGCTCCTGTTCTTCTCCACTTGCAAAGCAGCAGGAATTAGGAAAAAAATAAATAAATAATCAGGAAAGCAAGGATTCATCAACATTAATGAATATTTTTCCAGCTTTCATTCTGGGGCAGATTTTAATTTCTTTCTGCAAACTGAGGTTTTGGAAAGCTATCAGGACAAATAATGAGATGAGAAAGAAAAAGATTAAGGTGAATTAATGAAATAGTGGAGGACTTTCATGTGGGCAGTCCACATAAATCTGTTAAATCAGTCACATTTTGATACTTTGTCCACTCTTTTTCTCTGATTCCCACAAATATTTTAACAAAACAGTGGCTACCAAGAGTTTAAAGTTGTGAGTTTATTGCATATGTAACAAAAATGAACATGACCTCCTGGGTCCAGCCTACTGTACAATCACTGTTTATTCCAGCTGGTTCCATAACCACATTAAATAGAACTAGTATTTCTTTAAATACTTTGATTTAGACATAAAATGAAACATTAGTGTACAACTTCCACAAAATAAATCTGCAATAAAAACAGTGGGAAGAATAACAAGGATAGCAGCAATACTTAAACATGACATTACAAAATAATAAATTAAAAAAATACATTATAAAGTGGTTGAGGAACAACAACAACAATAACAACAACAACAAAAAGAAAAAATTAACAGATTAAAACCAGATCCATACTGTGTTTCTGGGAATTTGCTGTGCCACACGGCCCCGAACCTGGGCACCGGCTCCAGAGGGCGCGGTGGCTGGATCAGTAATTTACAAAATCTGTTGGATTTTACAACCACCTCGACTTGAACTGAGGACAAACTGCTGAGCGAGCGCCGATGGCACCGTGTGGAGCTCCGAGCAGCCTTTTTGGAGCAGGGTCTTGTCTTAATAATGCCCAAGTGAACACTCCCACCCACCCGACAGTCTCGTTTCTCCTGGTGGAACACACGAGCAGAGCGGTGGTTTCCTACATCCCTGAGCGTAGAGGAGAGGCTGAGGAGCAGCGCCAGGGCACTGCTGCGGGGTTTGCCGTGGGACAGAAGGACAGACACGCTGTACCTCGCATTTCCTTCGGGTCACATCCAAGCACAAGGTGGAACGTGGAATGACAAAATGAACGCGGGACTCCGTGGTATTCTTTGGGCGAGTTTGAGAAGTAACAACCAAGTTCAAGTGCTGGCAGACCCAGTGGGAATGGACACACAAATTCAGACAGCTGAGGTTATGCCAGAGCTCTGAGGGCCGCTGGCTCGAGCCGTGCTAACTCCCGTTGGCATTTTGTCCTTCCCTGGCCCTGGAACTGGGCACAGGAAGAACAGGCCGTGGCTCCAAAGCCGTTCTGCCTCGCTTCTTGCTGCTCCTCCATCCACCCAACCAGCTTTAAGGCCTGCCTCAAATGCACGTACAGAACAAGACAGAAAATGTCTTTGTCGTCACTGAAGTGGCACAAAATTGCAAAGACAACACGACGGGGAGAGGTGGTGAAGCTGTTGAAAAGAAAACTGAAATAATTTCAAAGACAGTGCCCTATTCTCGTTACTGTCAGCATGGAGGAGGTACCTTGACAAGGGCTTTTAAATACAGCAAAAAACAGACGGACTTTTCGAAACAACAATCCTCGCCTATTCTTATTTTGTGCATTCAATAAAACACTGACCTAGCAAAGACATTAGGAACTATCTTATGTCAACTGGGTCGCTGACATAAAGCTACTTGACCTATAGATCTCCACATCAGGGGCCTTTCCCTTCACCTCGCTTGGTTTGTACTGAGCCAGTTGTGCTGCAGGTGTGACAGGATTTATATCAGGGGTGGGCTTTAGTATCTGGGTTTGGGGTTTGTTTTTTTTTTTTTTACACTTTTTTTTAGTGAAAAATCCACATGAGACTGCATGCAAAGCTTTTGGGCAATAATCCCTTTTGCATTTTTCCTATCTGACTGGTTTATTGCACATTCAAACGTACTGAAAGGATTAAATACACTCTATGAACAGGTTTGACTTCAAAGGAATTTGGAAAATCCAGGGTTGTGGGGACTCTGCTACTCAGCCTGGGACCGTGGGGACGCTGTCTGCCAACTGTTGCTCATCCCAACAACCAGAACTGCAGAAACTGGTCTCCAAGTGCCAAAAGATCCTTACAGAACGTGGGGCTGAACGTGCCTCTCCTGTACAGTCCTGCAGGATGAGCATCTTTAGCCACCCAGTGCAAATCTCACAATATGGTACAATTTTACACCTCCCATGCGACTCCCGACAACAAATCACAAGAATTACGGTCAATGGCAAAAAGAAAACCACAAATAAACGAAACAGAGAAAGATGCCAGGGTTTAGACAAGTGTCTACTTTCTGTCCTATCACAGTTTAAAGCTATTACCAAATTCAATTTAAAAAAAAGACAAAATAGAAGTATTCCAGTAGATATCTCCTAAGGACAGTCTCTTACCCACAGCTGAATTTCAATGCACTATTCCATAAACATAACATCTGTTAAGTGTTTCAGTTATGAATCTCTCTAAAAGTCAGGCTTGCCAAAGAAAAAAAAAATCCTATACAAGCAAGTCTGCTTAAGTTTAGCCATGTTTGATAGATAACTGGGTCTCTCTGAAGCCATGTTATTTGTTAAAATACTGTCTCATCTTGGTGCGCAAACTGGAAAAATGTTAGTGATTCAGTGTCTTAGGTTACAAGGTAAGATGTAACCAAAAGGATGTATTCTATCACCAGCTGTTACTCTGTGAGGAGGAGGAGAAGGAAAAGCCTACAAGAAGAAGAAAAGAGAGAAGAGGTGGGCAGAGGAAGATTTGACCTTTGAAGAGAACGAGGAAATGGCAGCTGTGATGGGTTTCTCTGGTTTTGGCTCAACCAAAAAGAACCACTGAGCAGCTCTGGACCCTCCTCTTTCTCTACAGGGAACTCTGGATAACTTTTCAAGCTATTCCATGCTCTACCTGTGCTGCAGATCAAGCTCTGCCTCTCATTAGATTCCCCTCTTCTGTGTCATAGATCTGGCTGCTCAGCTGCTCTATGGCTATGTGTGTGCAGGGAAGTGCTCGGTTGGGTTCATTTTTTTTGTCAATAAAATGCAGCCATTCTGCACAGGTGGCCTGGTTCCTTTTTTTGTGTGTGTTTTGTCCTATAATTTCAGCATCTTTAAGGTAGGGGAGAAATTTTTCCCCATGACTGGTCTAGGACAGAGCCAATGAAAAGAAGGTGTGTGCAGTTTGCCAGAAATAAATGGAATGTTTTATCGGGCCCATGATGCCTCTGGTCATCAGGGACAAGGTGCAATGTACTGATGGGCTGGTGATCAAGGGCTGGACTTGACCAAGGGCAAGGTGATCCACAGCTGTGAGACCTGAGCTGCAATCAGACAGGCCAAGTGGGTGAAGCCTCTGTGGTACGGTGGAAGTGCAGGTGTGGGAAGCATGGAATTGACTACACCACCCTTCCCCAAACTCACCAAGGCAAGCACTGTGTGCTGACCATGGTGGAAGCAACCACAGGATGGTTGGAGACCTACCCTGTGCCTCATGTTACTGCCCAGAACACCATCCTGGGCCTGGAAAAGCAAGTCCTGTGGAGACATGGCACCCCTGAGAGAATTGAGTTGGACAACAGGATCCATTTCAAGAATAACCTTACAAACACCTGGGCCATAGAACATGGTATTGAATGGATGGATCATATCCCCTACCATGCACCAGCTGCTGGGAAAAGTTGAATGGTGCAATGGAATGCTGAAGACCACCCTGAAGGCACTTGGTAGGGGGCCCTTCAAAAACTGGGAAGTGAATTTAACAAAAGCCACCTGGATGGTCAACACCCGAGGGTCCATCAATCGAGCTGGTCCTGCCCAGTCTGAACCTCTGCACACAGTGGATGGAGACAAAGTCCCTGTGGTACACATGAAAGGTATTTTAGGAAAGATTGTTTGCATTAATCCCACTTCAGGCAAAAGCAAACCCATCTGTGGAATTGTTTTTGCTGAAGGACCTGGCTGCACCTGGTGGGTAATGCAGGAAGATGGGGAAACCCACTGTGTACCACAAAGAGACCTAATCTTAAGTGTGTGTAAGGTTTCATTGTGTATATATATATAAAAGCAGAGTTTAAAGAGGGTATTGAATTGGGTATGATGCAGATGGTAATAGAATAAGGGGTGAATAATGTCTTAGGTTACAATGTAAGATGTAACCAAAAGTATGTATTCTATCATCATCTGTTCAAACCAGGTGGGACAGTGTTCTTTATCTCTTCCATGACACACCCTGATAGCTCCCCCCACGGGGATATCTGCTGTTAATGAGCCATCAACTCTCACTGCACGATTCACAAAATGACATCATCCCATTGTGAGATGCTCTGCCCAGCAGGAGGAGCCAAGCAATCCCACCTGGATGTAATCTGAGCTTTGGAACACCACAGGAGCCTCGACCTGCTGCATTCCCAGAGGACAAGAGCTACATAACCACCACGGGGCCAGGCCCTTCTACAGGATCACTGCTTCAACAGAACCACATCTGTCTCTCCAAGGGGACTGCAGCCACCACTCACTCTGAATGCCACCACCACCCTGACCAACAGGGTGTCAGGTCCTACCCTGACTCTGTCAGTTCAGCCAGTGTTTCTGTATTATTGCCTTGTTATAAATCCTAGTAAAGAACTGTTATTCCTATTTCTCATATCTTTGCCTGAAAGCTCCTAATTTCAAAATTATAATACTTCAGAGGAAAGGGAGTTACATTTTCCATTACAAGAGAGGCTCCTGCCTTCCTTAGCAGACACCTGTGTTTCAAACCAAGACATTCAGGTATTGGATTTGCTTTTGCTTCCCCTGTGTTAAGAGAACAAACCTTTTAATATTAGTTTCAGATATTGGAAAAAATAGCCTTATATGCCTCTCTGGAGAAATTTTCATCCCTACAGAACTGAAGTCATAAATTCTTCCAATAACTTTCTGTAACATTTAGACGGTATTTACTATATAGTTCCCTTTTACCTCAATCTCTAAATAAATCTTTCCCAAGGCCAAAAAATTTGAAGCAGGAGTTTGCTCTGTTAACTTGATTTTTAGTGATTTCCATGTGAGTCCTAGAATTTAAAGTCATACAAACACATCTTGGGTAAAACAGTGGCACAGAAATCACAGCTTTGGGGTTGAATGGATTTTTATCCTCTGTCTCCTCCTCACAAGGCTTCTCTGCAAAGTACTTACATCTGAACAAACAATGGAAAGTAATTCTGCAGGAGGAAAGAATTGTTTTCACGTGCAAAACAATTAGATTTCAGCCAGGACAACCAAAAAGAAATCATACAATACCGTTTAAGCTGTCCCAGATTCCTTCACTTTTCTCAAGGTGAGCCACAGCTTCCACTGGGAACTTCCTGCTAAGGCAGAACTTGGATTTCTTTACCTTTCAGTTAAGTGTTCATATGGAGGTATTTTCTGCTAGAAGTTTACTTTTTAAACAGATGTTTAAAATGTGCAATGCAAATTCTGGTGCCAGTCAGACCCTCTGCACCTGCTGGACTCTACAAAGGCTCAAGCTTGATTTAAGACAGACTAACCAGGTGCATCTACCACTTGCAAGTCCTCAGCAAATTAAGCTCATTCTCAAACACACTTTGATTCTCCCATTAAAAAAAAAGCCCCACAGGTCGCTGACCCTATCACAATATGTGTTACAAATCTAGCAGAATATCCTGTGTAACCAAAGCCAAATGCTGAACTTGGCTGGATTTCATTTCAGGAGGGATGGAAGAAGAGGGAAGGGGTTATTGTAACAAAGGGGAGAAAATAGAGTTGGGAACCACCAAAAAAAGCCCCGACCCTCCCCCCTAATCCACCCGCGGCGGAAGGGAAACAGCCCCATCTCTCTAAGTTGTCAGAGTTCAGATGTTTCAGACAGCTTAGCAGGAAGTTCACAGCAAGCTTCTTCTAGCTTTTGATTTGGTGGTCCATGAGCTAGCATCTGTTTCCTTTGGTTGCTTTTTCATTCCACAGCAAACCCACACGTCTCTTCCACAGCTGTCAACAGCTTCTCATAAAGCTTCTCGTATGACTCATAAGGCGGAATGTCGATCCGGTTAAAGCTGCAGGGAAAGTAACAAAACATTGATGGATCTCAAATGCTTATTGAGGGAAAAATGTGAAGAAGATACACAGAGATGGAAATTGTAACAACTCCTAGCTGCCTCAGTGGCCAAAGGAGACAAAATGAAAACCAACTGTTTCTACAGCAGGAATGCGCAGCTTAATAGGGAAGCGTTTGGGCTGAGGAGGAGGAAGAGGCAAATGCAGGAGATTTGCAAAGAAAAAGCAACACATCAGACAGGCTCACTGCCTGCAGACAGTCTGCTGCTGCTGACACCATTTCCTGTCTCTGATGGAGTGAGATTTCCATGCAAGGGCTCAGGCTGTGCCTATACTGCACCAACAGCACGAGCTTCAAACATTCAACATCTGACAACGCTTCTTTGTAATAAAGAAATCAAGAAATAAACCTAAAAATGTCTCACTACCCAGAATAATCACCTCTGGAATAAATGAAAACCACAGATAGTATAGGAGACAAATCAAGCTTTAAGAAAAGAAAATTATTTTGCTGGCTGCAGGGTACAGATATATCCAAGCTAACAGAGTGATCCACGTGTATCACATGCCTAACCCCTGCCCAGGACAAACAGAGACGACTCCTTTAAATCAAGACAAAGAGAGAGGAAGAAGAGTGTTTCCATCTTACCAAGTGTGGGCTTTTGGAAGGTTGTCTGTGTTTGCATCTATTAAATGGATGGTAAACAGTCTGGGTCCTGCAGCGCCTGTAGAACCTTAGACAGACATTCTAGTTAATGCACTTCAACAAAGCATCATTCACACACACACATTTTGCTGTGTATAAAAAGGCAAGAGAGGAAATTACAGCTCCAGCTGCAAGCCTAAGTATGTCCTAGGCTAAATCTGTTGAGATATTTGCAGCTGATGAAGGGATGGCAGAAGAGATAGCGCTCTTTGTGACAATCATTTTACAGACTGGTAGTTTGGAAGGCTGCTAAATTTGATATTAATGAAGCTGCACCATCAAGAATGAAAATACTTAAGTGCATGAAGGTTTTCCTTGCAAAACAGAACTAGTATTTTAATTTTGAACATCAATTTACTGTCAGCCAACAAATGGAATGTGATCAGGACATCACAACAGCCAAGGACACTGCCGTATTTTTGATAAAAATCTGCAATTTTCAGGTTGAAATTTGCTTTAAAGCCTAATGGTTTGTTGCCAAACACTGAGGGGAATACAATTCTCACATGAAAGAGTTCTTTAGTCAGCCATACATCCCTGTGCATATTTGCATGGAATGATTTGAACCTCAGAGCACAGAGCTGTAGGAGACTGATGAGCCAAAACTGACAGCAGTCAAAGCACTGCACAGTAACAGATTCACCAGCTCCCATCACTATCAGCACAGCCAAAGCATTCAGCAGCAGCTCAGCTGCTGACAAATGTACAACTGCTCTCAGGCTCTACAGTTTCCAAGTGCTTCACTTATCCAGTAATATGCTGATATTTTACAAGAGGCCTGTAAATACCACACCACTTTTATCAATTTCTCCAACCAGAGATTAACTCAGCCTCCACATCAGTCACCTTGTAAAGCCTTGAAACCTTGCAGCGGGACACGCGTCGAGCCCGTCACGAACTGCAGCAGCCTGGCCCTCCTTTCTTCATCAAACGTCTCCACTGCTTGCCAGAACCACTTGACAATGTTGCTGTCAGCCATGCAGTGCTTTAGGCGGGTGTTGGACTTCCAGTCATTCAGGTCTATCTTATCCAGGCCTCCTATGATCAGCTGTTAAAAGATTAGGAAGTGCTTTAAAAGTCCGGAGTGATTTCAGGTTTGCAGTTAAAAAAACACATCCAGCCCCGTCACGAAGCCTGGTGTTGTTTAGGTGTTTCACCCACCTTGTTGGTGTAAGGTAACATTCCAAACCAGTACAGAACTGGCAGTAAATCTCTCCAGTCTGACTGCAGTGAAACTGTCAAAGCAATGCTTTACCAGCATTAGAGCTTTCACAAGCAACTAAGAGTCAGAAGCCCACGCAAGATTTGCTTTATTTTGTCTGTGCTCCCTGGAAGGTGCAGCCTGTCTTTATGAGGGCACAGCACTGTTTTGGAATAATTCTGTGGCACAGCATCACTGTCCTGCTGCAGGATTGTCCTAGAGGTGCCAATACCAGTGACAATGGAATCCTGCTCAGCTTATAGGAACATGTGAGCTGCTTTGCTGTTCCACAACAAACTACAGAAACTTTTCATCTGTTTTTTGACCCCATTTGTGAGAATTTCTGACACACACCAGACGTATCACTTCAATCTCTTTTCCAGATGACACCAGGTTGCAAAATACTGTAAAAGGAAGTTGCTGCTGGCCGTGCATTTAACCACCTCCCCTGGCAACAACAAATAAATGGCACAGAGCAAACCTCACCCCTCAAAACAAAACGTATGTCGTATTTTAAGTTTCCCATAATATTCCACAGTAAGGATCCAATTGCTGAGAGCTGTCCCTAGCAGCTGCCTCGTTTTGCTACCAAGACAGCACCCACTTACACCTGCTCACATCGTTAGGGGAGTTGGGACTGTTCTGACATGGAGGGTATTGAAATATTTAATGGATTTTTAATCTACCCTTTTAAACAAATGGAATGCAAGAACTTTGTGGGATTAACCAAAATGCATGACTGACTAGCACAAAGCTAGTGCTTTCTACAGCATAAATGATGAATATTCCACAGGTTGCCTTGTTTTTTCTAGGAAGCAAAACCAGAGGAAAAATTGCTGTAACAGGAACTATTTTAGGAATTAGTTTTCTGCACCTCAGGATGTGATAAGAAGACAAATTCATTTCTTTTCTATATGCTCTTCTGTTTCTGTAAACCAGTTCCTGTGTGCAAATAGAAACAGCCATACATGAAAAGTTACTGGACAAAACAGGTTCTGGTGTAAATAACATGTCTGGTCTAGCCAATAATTCCTCAAACTTGCAGTGTTTCCTCCTTCTCAGACCACCTGCCTCGAGCATTAGTCCTTGGATAGACAACATTTGTCTTTCCCTGTTTAAGTAGCCCTGTCAATAATATCAACCCAAAGAATGTCTAGAATAAACTTAAAAGGGTTTGGTTAAACAAATACTCAGCTTTCTGCTACAGAACATAGAGCAAATTTTGTGTTTTGTTTGTTTTGCTTGTTTTTTGTTTGTTTTTTAAATTAGTGCTAGACTGCGGATCAAACAAATTACAGAACAATAATCCATGTGGATGAAACATACCTCAAGTTCCTTCTGGTCAAAAGGCTTAAGGAGATGTTGAGGAATAAGTTCATTAAAACCTTTCTGCAGAGCCAGGAACTGTGCCTCTATTCCTCTCATGAACCGCCAGTTCACGTACAACCTGTGGGGGAAGGAGGAAAAAATCAGGGGTGATGAGCTGGGATTTTTACAGCAGGCTTGGAAGTTGCTCATTTTACAGAGGACCTTGTTTTAATAAACACATTTTGTATTATGAAAGAAGTGCTTATCCATTTCTATTTCCATCAACAATTAATTATTTTTTTCCCATAAAGGGAAAAACCAAAGTACCATTCAGAACCTTCCCAGGCCTTCAGTCATGAAAACATTCATGTCATTTATGACTCAGGAGTTCCCACCCAAAACACTTCCTTCCTTAGTTTCACTATATACAAAACTCTGCTTACCACTCTCTCCCCACTACATTTGCAGGACATATTTCTGTTTGCAATACCTGACATATTCCTTCTTGTTCTCTTCTGTCACTGGAATATTCCTGCCATTTGGTTTGAGTTCATGCTGTAAAATCCTCCCGAAGGCGTTGTGCTCCACACAGAACGTGTGGTCCAAGACTGGTGTGATATCGTTCTCTCTGCCAAGGCACACAGGGTAAACTCAGTATTTTGGGCATTTTGGTAACTCTCAGTGGTGATGCTGACAGTTATTTCAACACCTAGGTAGTCTTCAGGCTAAGCCCTAGTTACCACCTGCATTTCACACACCAGAGGAATAGTGACACCATCACTAATTTCTGTAGGGTTTAGTGCATGTTGAAGAGCCTGATCAGATATGGGATAAACATCTAATTCTAACAGAACTCAGGATAAAAACCTATATACAGAAAAACACACACACACAATTATAGATAGATATATATACACCCAGCAAGAATCTGATCTGCTGTCACCTATCTGTGAAGCACAGAAGAGATTATACGTAGAGAACTTCATCATCAGTAACTTCTTTAAATACAAAATTCAAAACAGCATTTAGGAAAAGAAATTGAGATAATGCAAAGCAGTTCCAAAGAGTCCCAAAGCTACACTGAATGCTGGATCTTGTTCTGTAAGCATACAGAAGCCCAAATTATTTCCATTTATTTTCATTTTAATCAGAGTTGGCTTTTTTTGAAGAAGGCTGTACTTCCCCTCAGACCTCTGTCCTGAGTTTGGATTTTGATACTGTGATATTCTACCATATCTATGTAACCTTTAATGATTTAGTATCTACTTTATTGCAAGGAGAGCTTGCAATGAGAACTTTTCCTCAATTCCCTTTGATATATTAAGAATAGTTGAATGACTTTGTGTAGACTGCCACCATAAAAAGATTTTTGCAAACTCTTTGTCTCATCTCACTACTGCCAACAACCTCTACCCCATTTTCCCTACAGCGAGACAATTGCTAAATTCAGTACTTACAAGATCCAGACTAAACTTTTGTGTAATTCTGGGTCAACAGATTCCAGGTCGGAGAGCTGGATGGGCTTCCCCAGCAGCTGTTTGTAAAAGGGAACTGTGAACCCCCCGTTGATATAGTGTCCATGGAACACAGCCAAACCCATTATCCGACCAACAAAATGGAAATAAGACAAATGGTCCTGCAGGGAGAGAGGAGAATCAGGCTTGGGAAGACACTGACATCTTGTGGCACCCTCGGTGGTTTGTTCAGTGAGATTTACCTGCAGCCCTCTGGGCAGAAGCAGCCACGACCTTTCCTCACAGCATAACCAAAACCAAAGCATTTAATGATTAAAAACCTCAATCAAGTCTGTGTGCATTACCTGATTAATAAATTGGATTCAAGTCTCTAGACCTCTCAAAGGGAAAAACTTGGAAAAAAAAAAATCCCTTTGAAACCTCCAGAATCCAAGATGATGATGACTCCAAACAAATTAGTTAATTCTTTGTTTAACCATCCAAATGTATCTGCTTTTGAGGAAGCAGTGTGATTGTTTCCTTCATTTCTTTCATGTTCCTTTTAAACTAACTTTTGAAAGCTGAGGTGTAAGTCCTATGACATTCTTCCAATCCACCTCCCTCATCTTCCAGTGCAAATGTCAGGAAATGTCATGTCAGAAGAATTCCCTTTACTCATACAGAACTGCTGCTCCTTTTAGGGTCTGCATCAATACAAATCCCCCAGTAAGAGAAAAAGCAAGCACAGGAGCGTAGTGAGAAAGGGCAAGCAAGGGATACATCCCTAAAAGTCATGGGTTGGCACTGCTGGGAATGTAATGCTGTGTGCACAACCACCTGTGCTCACAGTGAAGATGAATTTCATCTGTCTTGTCCTCTCAGGATAGCTGTGCAAACCAGTCAGTACTGAGGAGTCTCAAAGAAATCAGATATTTATCAAAGGCTGTCATGTTTTTAATTTCTGAACAAAACCCCTCTGCTTCTTACTGTATAAATATAAAACAGTAACATCTTCTTATTCCAATTTACCCTGCAGTTTAGACTCTTGTGGAAGAATAGCTGCAAAAAACTGCAGAGAACATCTCTTAAAGTAGGAATATTGCTGAGAAATTAGTACTTACAGGATTGATAGAAGAGTCTGGATTGATTTGCAGCATGTAAATATTATCTGTGGAGTACTGGAAGAGTCCATAGTAGGGATTCAACATTTCATGGCACAGTAAATACAACCACTCTCTGCCAAAAAAACCCAAACAAACCAAAGCAAAACAAATTTAGAAGAGTGCAACTTGCACTTAAGTTTGACAACACAATTATTGTGATTGATCAGTTATGGAATGCTTATTTCAAAATCAGATCCTCTTGTGCTGCCCTCCATTTGCAAACCAAAAGGGTGTGATTAAAACCCCACAATGTCCTACCCCACTCAGGGCAGACTTGGTTTAATTTAGAAGCACTGAAGGGATTGACATCAATTAGAGAAGCTGTTAGACAATGCCATCAACTAATTGAGTCTGAAAAAGCCACGCTTACAAAAAAATCTGCCTTTGGACAGAGTTCAGATCTGCTTCTCTGCAACCTGTACAGTATAAGGAAATGTTTAAAAAAATCTGTTGATTAGAATCAGCTCAATCACTGGGGATCTTCAGAAAAGCTGTCTTTCTGCCAGCTTGGTGACTGCTTTCAGCAGAGGCGAGAAGGGACAGAGGCCAAGTGCATTAAAAGGAGGGGTTGGGTAAATTCTCTCACCTCGGTAACACACAAGGACAGGAGCAGAACTAAAGTTATTTCTGACCTCCCAAGTCACTGTGACAAATATCCCTTTGTTGTTGAATTTGGACACCCTTCCCAGGTCCAAAATATTCAGAGAGAACTCTCAACTGTAATGCTTAAAAGTGGAGCTGCACTGATCTGGAAGAGTCAGTTGCAACTAATGGGCAATTATGAAAGGCATCAGGGCAACAGGATGTCAACAGTGGAGACACCCAAGGTTGCTTTGGGTAAGGCAGCTCAGAATGTTCCAGCTTCTTTCCTTTGTCCAGGGAATTATCACTGAAAGACATCTAAGTGGGCAGCTTTTGTGGATTTGAGAAATTTCTCCCTGAATTTACACAACTCTGAGCCATCACAAAGGTGAGTGTTTTTTCAGTGGTGCTACAATCAGCGCTCCTGAATTTCTGATGCAACCCACAGGGAATTATTGTCATTTTTAAGAGGGAGGCAAGTCCTCACTAATATTTTAGCTTTTGTTTAGGATTAGGTCATCCCCATCCTTGCTCCAACAGATCAGAGACCTCTCCTGAATGTGGCTGAAACATAACAAAAAGGAATCCCTACCCTGCTGCAATCCATTTGTGTGCAATCAGAGAGGTGTGTTTAACAAAACCATTCCTGTGATCTAGATCTGACTTCAGGGTCTATACACTCACAATTTGAGCTGATCACACTTTCATAACTTGCAGTGGAACAAATGTTAAATCACAAGCTTCCACTTTCCAACCTACCATATAAAGAGTGAAGCTTCGTCTGTAACCAGACCACAAATAATTAACACATACCATTAACAGGTAACTTGAAAAAGGATGGTATCAACCATCTTAAAGGGCAACTTTACAGTTAAGAGGTGTCAGAAATCCCCCAAAATCTCACCTTGCTACTCCTCCATAGTCCAGGCCTTCCTCTCCTCGGAATTTCACCATAAGCCTCTTTTTCAAGTCCTTTGGCCTCATCTTCATTATCTGACGATAGGATTCCTGCATGTGCATTTGTACAATTAGCTATTTCATTTCCTTCCTATAATTAAGTCTATTAAGATTTCTCTAATACCATAATTAAGATTTCTGCATTTCTGTACTACATAGATTTTCAGTGAGCTACAGAAAACACGACTCTGTTGGAGTGTTAATCTGGAGCAAATTTCAGTGACAACTCAGTAATGTGGTGGGTGCTTGTGAAGCAAAGTTTTTATAATCGCTGATCAGTTTTACTTAACTCTTCAGTGACAAAAGCTGCTGTTAAGCAGTAAAAAAAATATCAATCAAGTACCTCAAATATTTCCTCTCTGGATACTTCAATGCGACAGTGACCAGCCTGAGCTTGCTGAAAAGAGAGCTCATGCCTAAGAACTTTCAACTTTTGTACCAAGTCTCTTTCATATCTCTGTGCAGGCAACTCCTCACCCTCTTCCAATGATCCCTCATTTGGAGCTGGTAGAGGCTGCTGGCTGGGCTCTTTTAGCTGGCATTGATGGCTTGGAGAAGAAAAGGACAATATTTATTCTGGACATAACAATAAGGAAAATGTAAAACGATGGAAGAAATTATTAAGCTTCTCTAAGAGGAACATGGAATGAAATGTGTATTCAGATGGATTCTTCTGCACCATCATTACACTAAATTCTAGGATGTAAAGAGCACAGATACTTAAGGAGTTTCAGCATTTTTGAACTGTTTTTATAGGCAAAGCACTGTGGAAGGCTCTGGAGCAGGATGGCTGATTGCTGACTGAGCAGCAATTTAAGTTTGTGTGGTATTCTCCCACACAGAGAGAACTTTCAAGAGTGCAACATGGAAGGAGATTTCTAATGGAACAAACAATTTTATAAAGGGAACTGTCTAACTGCAACTGGTTTTATTCCAGCTCCATGCAAAATGAGGCTAGGGATTCCTGACACAGTAAAAATACTGCATCTGTGATCGTTAAGAGAAAAATATATACTTGTCCCTCAAACACTCAATTGTCCTTATCCATCACTGCTTTATTTGGGTTGTAGAGCAATTATTTTTTTAGGTACAGAGATTCCCTGGCTGGCTTCAAGCACAGGAAAAAGTCTGGTCTTGGGCACAAGCAGCCAGGCTGCTTCCAGCTCAGTTCCACAACAGTCCAGCTGCCTTTCCATGATGCAGAGCTTGAGCTTACTAAATCCTGCTAAACCCAAAGTGGCTGTGCACAGACCCACTGACCAGACTCCAGCTGGCTTTATATTCCCACTGTCTGGAGCTCAAGGGAGCATGAAGTTACTCCAGACCCAGAACAGCCAGCACAGAGCTAGAACTGCTCATCCAGACAGACATGAGCTGAGTGCTGGGAAACCCCTGGCAGACCCTCTACCCCACACCCCAGCAGTTCCAGAACTGTGCAGAGCAGAGTAAAAATCATTCTGAAGGGTCTCAGCAAAAAACTTAGACAAAACCAGAATTGAGAATCAATGCTTGGACCCTGACTACAGCACTGGCTGCATCTATTCCCCAATTATCATTCAGGGTTTCAGCCCCTCTTGACTCCCAGACCTGACAGGAATTATTTATCAGGCAAAGCTCTTACTTCATGATGTGATGTAGTCGTGGATCTGTGAATTGTGTGGTTCTGTTGTTATGATCTACAAAATATATTCTTCCTGAAACTGTACTTCTGACTTCCCAGCCTGGAGGCAAAGGTCCCAGTTCATCACAATTCACACTGTTAAGGTCTCTAAAGAGAAAAACAAACAAAATGTTAATGCACATCTGAAGTTAAGCAACCAAATACTGTGATCACTTGAAAAAATTAAAATAATCTCTTTATGTTAAGGTTAGAATCCTGGCTATTTGACTGAAAAATCACTGAGAGCAAGGCTTTAGCAACACATTCATTTCACCCCTTTCATCCTGGATAAATTTCAGGTATCACTCTAAGTGCTGCTGAAGGCAGTCACTCACTTCCAGGCAGTGTCTGAATTCAATATACAGAATGTATTTACACCTAAAAAAGATTAAAAATACCTAAGGCTCCAGCCACCTAACTGAGGAAAACACCAAGAGTGGCAAGAAAAGGAAGGAAGGAAACCTGAAGATTATTTTTAGGCAGAAAACCTATTGTTAAGTAAAGTATCCTTTAGACAGCTGGCATGGATTCAGGGTTGAAGACACCACTCTGTGCAATTCCTCACTTAAATCTAACCATGCAACATTGGTATAAATGAGTTAATTGAGAGGCTTTAGAAAGGTACAAATGCTTTGTACACTGAAGGTGCCTTAGTGTCACAGTGAGTATAAGCCAAGGGGACTCACAGGCAGACAGACAAGCCCTTGTTAGGCTCCTTACAGGAGATTATGGTTGGGACCATTTGCTGGGATCAGCTGTGCAGCTGAAAGTCCTGCAGAGATCTGATTACAGCAAGTTTTAACCTACATCTCTGCCCCATGCCAAGGTTAGGTTTTTGCACCACAAGCTGGTAGCACTAAAGTCACCTTTACCTAAAATAGGTGTGACCTGTGACTCACAAGACACCGCGGTGTCCACTTCCACTGCTGCTCCTGAAACCCTGGCTCAAGGATTTGGGGAGAGGAGCAGCAGCACCTTTCATTAGGGTGGCCAGCATCACTTGAGGAAGACACAAGGCTTTGGGAACACAAGCCTGACATGACTGACACAAATGAACAGTCATTTCTTCTTCCAACAATACCAGCTAATCTCAAATCAGCTATTTTCTCTCTCAGCTTTATGTTTCATTTCCTACCATACACTGAGCTTTTATCACCACTTTTGCCTGCATTACTTTGTATCATTTTTCTAATATCCTGTACCACATTCCTCTATTATCCAGGCAGTGCAGCAGCTGAGAGTTACAAACTTCACTCTTGAATCTGGTGTGCAGGTGGCCCATGAAACAGGCCAGATTCAGAGCTACTCAGGAAGAGCACCAGACCTTACACACAAAGACCTGGATTAATTGCAGGTTAAGGTTTAAAGAGGCTTTACTAAATTAACCATATGAAGGATTCAAATTTTCTAGCTGCAAATCACTGGCCTAAAGCATAAAAAACCTCAAATCATTTCAAGTATAAGGATAACAAGTAATCTCTCCTTCAGTTATACACAAGTGGGCACTAATAAAACAAAAGTAACAAGCTGAATACTCAAGAAACAATTATTTTAAGAAAGAAGTCAGTTTTTATTTCAATTTTCAGTCCAAACAGTTTTCATACAAAGAAATGGAGGTAAGATTCAGAAATTTGTAGCTTCACCAAAAACAGCCACATCAATATTTTAGGAAGAATTTGTCAAACAGAAATTTCTGAAAGGCTACATATTTGTTTTGCTTTTTGTTTTTACACGATTCACAAGTAAATAATTCTTTCTTTCAAAAAGAGCAATCCTTAATGCTTGATGAAAAGTTAACTAGAAACATCACAAACTATTCCTCTAACCCCCCTGACTTTTAACTGTAAATACAGTTTAACTGTATCCCCCCCAGTATCCTTGGGTCGTGCCACGTGCTCACTCCAGTCTGTGTGTGCAAAAAATAAACCTGTCCCTGTACCGTTGTTCTTTGCTCTATAAAAAAGGAAGGAAGATTATTCTAGATTACAAATCTTAAAAAAAATCCTAATAAATAGTTTAAAGACATTAGAATATTTTTCTCCTAGGAGAAAGTACTGGAGCCATCACACTGATCTCTTGCAGCATGGAGTGTTTTGTCCTTAACAAATTTACTTTGCCTACACATTTCAATGTTCTTTTGAAACTCACAGATTCATGCACCAGCAGTTTTAGTTTGTATTTTTATTGTTAGATTTTGAGACAACCCAAACCCCCAAACTAGATTTCTTTACTCCTAGATTTGGTGTGCTCTTTCCTGAGGTTTAAATTCTCCTTAATCTCATCCTCCCTAATCTTCTGTACTATTGGTTTCTTTGTTGCTTTATTTATATACTTTCCTGATGTTTTCTCAAATGTGGGCTCAAACCTACACAACATGCCAAGGGGGAAAGAAAAAATAGCATTACTGCTCTAGTTTAAAGAGCTCTTTACATTCGCTCTCCCTAGATACACAGCCAAGATTAGCAGTGAATTTTCTCTAACAACATCATACCACAACCTCATGTTTAATTTACCATCAACCCCTCAGTGTATCCTGCCGTAGCCAACTGCTAATTAGCCAATCTCCAACTCCCATCTGCACTTAGCTCCTTTTCCAAAACGCAGAATGAGATGCCCGTGGACGCCGCTTGCTCCAACAGGCAAAACCCCCGGATGCATCACAACCAAATTTTTTTGCGACGCGTGCGGATGAACGAAACCCTCTCATCTTTGCAGAATGGGACGCTCACCGTAGCCTTCGGGGAGCTCGGGTGACTGGTGGCCGTGGGGCCGGTTCTGAGGGGTCTGCACGTGGGCTCGGAGCTCGGGGGTGCGCAGCCGCTGCGCCTGGAGCCGCTGCTCCTGGCTGGGAGACTCCAGGAAGCGGCAGCCGCCTCCTCCCGCCGCCCCCGTGCTGTCCGTGTACGGCGCCGGCTCCTCCAGGAAGCAGCTCAGCGGCCTCCCCGGCCCGGAGTCTTCATAAACCGTTCTGAAAATGGGGAAACTTCAAGAGTTTCCATCACAGGAGAAGTGAATGCAGAAATAACTGGTTTTTCTCTCTCTCTCTCTCCCCCCCACAACTTCAAGTACTGCAATTTTTAAACCAAGAGGTGCCGTTTTCTTAATGTTTTAATACTCGAATTTCTCAGCGCTGGTGACAAAAAAAATGAAGTGTTACCAAGTTTAGCCTAATAACCTTACTGCCTGATACACATTCCCAGAAAATATACACTGATACTTGAATTTCTAATGTTAAGATTCTGTAAAAAGACTGGATGTGGCACTCGAGGCCATGGTTTAGTTGAGGTGTTAGGGCCCAATGATCTTCAAGGTCTCTTCCAACCCGGTCATTGTGTGATTCTGTGATTCTGTAACTATGTTCTTTCCACACACAAACCATTTTTCTAATTAAGTGTAAAGAAAACGATCCTTACCCTTCATTCTCCAAAAGCCCTCTGCAGTCTACTACAGAACCTCCTGTGCCTATTCTGTCCCGGGTCTGTAAACTGACTGAAAGAAGAAAACACAAACTCAGGTCAATAAAAGAAAAACTGCATTCTTAAAAAGAGCAAAAAGCAAAAAAAATCCACATTTATATAGGGTACAATATTAAGGAAAGCTCTATCCTACACACAAGAACCCATCACTTACCAAAATTCTTTCTATTCCCTTGAAGTATTACTGATATTTTAAAAAGAAGAAGAGAAACCAGAGGGTCATCCCCTCAAAACTTAAAGTTTCTTTCTGCAAATATCAAACATGTCAGGTTCTACATCTGGGTTTCACAAGGATCAAGAAAGGGAAGCTGGAAAAAAATTGCTCACCACTAGATGTCATCTTAGGGTGAGAATTTGGAGTTTGCCAGATATATTTATATATCACTGAAAAGCTGGAGTTGGGTGGGGGCAGAAAAACGTGGGGTAAATTTGCTGTAAAATGAGCACAGCCATGTTGAAATTTGGAAATGGTTTGCATGAGTCAAAGGTATCAAACCAGCAACTCCTAAAATGTCTTTTAACTCCTCCAGATCCCTTTTTAACACCTAAAAATCCCTCTGCCTGTCACCTTGCCCAAATGCATCATTTCAAAGTGACATTCACCCTTCCAGAGATGCAGCAGAAGCCTTGCCAGCTGCATTCCCTGGTTTTAATGTTGTTTCCCATCCTGAAATGAGGGGAAACAAACTCCTGCATAGGAGTGTAATGAAAATTTTCAGGTTATGTAATTTAATCCCAGTAAAATGAAAAGAAACAGCACAGAACAGGCAGAGAAGCAGTGACCAGAGGAGTTTTTCCCTATGGATATTTACCAAGCAGATGGAATTTAGCTGGGATCATTCTTACCCACTATTTGGCCTCGGACAGCATCGGTGTCTGTGGGGTTGAGTTTGCATAGATCCAAACGCTGGTCTGCAAAGGAGAAATGCAAAAATCAACCCTGGGAAGGGCTAGGAACATTATCCACTACTCAAGCACAAGGTGTGGAAGGTTCTTGCTCACACCAGGGAGGAATTGCTCTTACATCCAGTATCTTTTAGCCTGCTGATGGCATTGGAGAGGAGTCGGACACACCCCAGGAAGCCAGCTCCCTGTTTCTTATGGATTTTTTTATGGTTCCATACACTGATGGTTATGGAATCTGTTTTCCCAACGTATCTAGAAAGATACATATTAAAAGAGTAATTTTAGAAATAATAACCTCTTTTTACTCCACAGAACTGATGCTGTAATTGGTACAAATTCTGACACATTTTAGTACATCGGTCATGCCTCTTTATTATAAATACACAAGTGCTTATGCCCAAAATGCTGTTATTAATGAATTACTGCACAGTGATTTCACACAGCATGGGAAATTGATATTGCTGCAGCATGAATTTAACTACAGCCAGCCTCATTAAAAGCTAAACAACAAGTCGATTAACGTACAAAACTTCAGAATTTATGGTTCTAACAGTTTGAAGAAAATAAATCATTCCAACAAGGACAATTTTCTGTAAAAGCTGGATGGTACTGCTCCAGGAGAGCCCACTAAAGCCCTTGTGCTGTGTACCTGCTACACAAATATCTCCAAATTCAAACACCTAAAAGCAAAGTACCACTCTATTAAAAAGTATTTTTTTCTTGGGAAAAAATCAGTCCCTGAGAGGGCAGGGTTAGATGGGATATTCCCTGTGAGGGTGCTGAGGCCCTGGCACAGAGAAGCTGTGGCTGCCTCATGCCTGGAAGAGTCCAAGGCCAGGCTGGGAATAACCTGATCTAGTGGAGGGTGTCCCTGAGCACGGCAGGGTGTGGAACTGGATGATCTTTAAGGTCCCTTCCAACCAAACTGTTCTGAGATTCTACGAAATGTGACTCTTGGTCTAACACAAAATGAATTTGCAGTGCCAACCCTGCACTGTTTATTCACTAGACAGATCTCTGCAATATTCTTTACTTATGACCATAAAACCAACTCACAGATCATAGTGCTGGTTCCATTTGGGGTCCAACGTGTTCTTCACAGTGTCAGTGGAATGGCACTGACCTGACCCATCCACAACTATTTTAGCAAATGGGTCAGGAAGTCCTGTGGAAAGGAAAAGGTGCTGTTAAACACAGTCCTTTGTTTTGTTGCTTTCAAGACAACACCGTTAGAAGCTCCCCCTCAAGAAAGGACAGGTGCCATTATCCTAAAGGTGTTTTGGTAAATCCTGTGTTTGAGGTGGATGCTCCTGGTACACCCCAGCACAGAGCTGTGGGCAGCAACCTGCCTCATGTGTCAGACTTTCAGCTGCAATCTGTGAGCCCTCAGTGATGTGTTAAGTTTTAGCTTTTATATTTTTCAGATTCTGTGCTGTTTGAGGGTGCAGTTCTGGGTTTCATATGAAGGGCTGGGGAGCTCTCTGCACAGAGAAGGGAGACAAAACAATTCCTTTCTAGCTTGGGAACAAGGACAAATTTTAGGCCCAAGAGTGGAAGATAGAGAGGGAACAAACTTCATAACCTGAATCTGTAATTGGACAATTAACTCCAATCTGTTCATGGACCAAAACCTGTAACAGTGTGAGCCCTCATGACCGGCGGCCATTTTGTGCCCATTTGTGGGTTTGACTTGGGTGCAGCCCCAAGGGGTTCCTGCACTGCCCAAGCTGGATCCTTTCAATAAATCCCTTTTATCCTTTTATTCTACCCAGTCTCTGTTTCCAGCTCAGCCTACCCAGGCATCATCAGTGTTTCCAACATGAATTCCACACAATCTACAACCCAGAGTAAAGTGTACTCCTGTAGTAACGCAGTGCAAATGACACACACACAGATGAGCCCCCACAGTAATGCACCATTTCCAAATAAATCTGATTAATCCAGAGCAGAAAGTTACACAATTAGGACATACTTACTGAAGAAATCTTTCTTTGCGAGATTCTTGGCACATAATACTGCAAAACAAAAAAGCAGATAAAGAAATCTTAAAATCGTAAAAAAAAAAGGGCAAAAAGCTTTTTGGTTATCACATCAGCTAAAATAATACTGATCATAATTCATTAAAAAACCCTAAATATTAAATGTGAGCATTGTTTTCTTTATCTGGGATTGGAATATTTACATATAAATTTGGCTTTATATTTGCTGCTTTAATTCTATTGTTACAACACAGAGAAGATTTAATGAACATCCCTTTGCATTAAAACCTCCTAATTTTCTTTATTCCATGTTTACACAAATCCTAAATCAGATTTTTGTTGTTTCAGAATCCATCCATTTTAGAACAAGGGCTAAACATTTTCTGAACAAAGAAGAGCTCTGGGATTCCTGGAAGAGATCTCTTCACTAATTCCCATCAAATGCAGCGCAACCTCCTGTTCCTTGCACACAAAGTGTGGATATATGGTGAAACAAAGCATGGCAAGAATTCTGCAACAGCAGAAGCAATCTGTAAATACACAAAGGTTTGGGGATAAGTATCACAGGATCTCACTTGGGAGAAAAACAAATATACTGGAAAAAAAATTGGCATCAGGATGTTTTCCTTTGAAAGGGCCACAAATGAGACATCGTTTCCCTCTCTCCAATTCTACTCACCAGCACAGCAGTTTAAGAAAAAATTAGATCAGGAAATTCACATCAATCTCCATTTCTACCAGGTCTATTACCAGCTACAAGTCTAATTTCGCTTTTCCATAAGGACTGCTCAGTAGGATCTCAGCAATCCAAGTTGTTTAGTATCCATTAAACTCTTCGAACAGGCCAGGAAAAACAACTCCAGAGCCAAAGAGGAAAATATTAGAGCTCTAACTTATCTCAAACTAAGATCCAAGAAAGGAAGGTAACTATAAAAGACATAATTACTGTTGAGGGAGTCTCTTTCCCCAGTGGGAAAAAAAAAGAAATCTTTCAGTGTGAGAATGAAGGCTCAGAAGGTAATCAGTGGCCAATTCCCCAGGTATCCACATTCTCCATCTCCCCTTCTTCCCAACTTAGTCTCACTGTAATTCTATACTGGGGAAAGGGAAGGTGCAAAGGAACAAATACTTTATTTATTTATTTTTATATACTTCTACTAGAATTCCACCTCTCAGCTCCAGAGAATCATTCCCTACGTAACACAGGCAGCAGAGAAAAAACTGCCTCACCTCATGTGTCAAGCAAACACACCAAAGAAATCCACTCTTTAACCCAGAAGCTCATGGAAAAAAATACACAAATCCTCCCTCTTAGTAATAATTAAACCAGCCACACCAGGGAAGTATTTTTAGAATGGATTAAAAATTACTTATTTCTTACACTGGCAAACTGTATAATCAGAGAAAGCTTCTCTTGTATTTTTTTTTTAAGTCACTGATCAAAAAGAGAAGTGTGCAGGACTATGGCAATTCAATTTGAAACAACACAGGATTAGAGAATCGCCATCCATTGCTCTGTGGAAGCACAACAGAGCAACCTTTAATTTCCTTTTCCTGTTGCAAGTGTTTCAGAGGAAAACCTACTCAAGAAAGAGAGACTAAGTACAAGTAAAATCAGAACTTGAGCATGCCAGTACCAGCCAAAAGGAATTCTGAAGTTCCTGTGAGATTTTTAAAATTAAATAACTCTACTTTGCCATCTTCAGTTTTAAGAATAATTTATTGAGCTGGAAAAGGATGGCATCTGTAACTTTCTGCATATGGTCTGTCCATATAATTACTAACTTTATTCTATATTTCAGGTGTGCTTTCAAAATAGCAGCATAAATTTCTAAAGGTATTATTGAAGAATTATATTCTTCATTTAACTCTTTTCCCTTTGCCCCAGCCTTTCAGTCTACAGTAGATGAGCACAGCTGCCAATTTTCCACTCACAGCCTGTGAAACCCTCAATTTTCGGTTGCAAAAATTATTACTCTTTCTTGTAAGAAAAATATTGGCACAAAAGCTAATAGCTGAAATAAACCTTTATGGAGCAATCTCCAGAATCAGGCTGCCCGAGATGGACCATTGGCTCTGTTCCACTATTTGCATGTTAAACCCACTAGAGCAAAAAATATTTGCAAGAGCTGTATCACTTAAAAGCCACAGATTTCTAAATTCCAGTAAAAAAAAATTAAAAATACAGGTGGCAAAGGTCAGCAACGGGAGACTTGGATGTGAAACCATGCCAGCAGCAGAGCAGACAGCCCCTCCCTGCTGTGCAGTGCTGGGACTGTGCCACATTTCCTTCTCAAACACATCGTCTCTAACAGCAGAGGACCTGGTGGCTGCTACTTCAGGCCCCAAATCCATGGACTTCAGTAGGTTTAGCTACAAAGGCTTAAAAAGTTATTAATTTTATCCCTGGTTCAGAGGGGGTTTAGGAGAATGAGACAGACCTTAAGCTCTTCGCCCCAGGCCTTGCCCAAATCTCCTCTTTGCCCGTTTTCCAAAGTGCTTTTTCTTTTAGTTTTTCTTTTTTTTTAAACAAGAAAGGTTCTGGGCTCGTCAGCAGGAGTGATCTCCCTGCATTTGTTGCAACACTACAAAAGGTACTAATTCTCCTGACTTGGGTATTTACATTCTGCCTCCTCCAAGTCAACCAACTTGTTCCAGCCTGACACAGGATTTGTTTATGCTCTGCTCCCGATTGTTGCACGGCTCTGAAGAACTTCTTTTTTTAATACAACTGATCCCAAACAACACCGAAACAATGTCTCTACATCTAGATTATAATATTTATAAAGGGATGGGAATGTTTTTTTAAGTACCTGACATTATTGAGATAATTTCAAAGGCCAAATGAGCCAGCTGGGTGAAGCGCTAGTGTGAAAGCATATTTGGCAGGAGGTGAAGAAAGGACGAGCCTTAGACAAAGTCAGTATTCACCCTGGGGATGTAACTTGAGCGAGCTGAGAGGTTCCTCTGCCAGGCCCTGGTTGTCCACCCTGCCTCCAAACAGAAATGAATCATCTGCTGTGGTTCAGGAGGTGCCACAGGAGCAGGACTGGTACAGTGAGGAGAGCACGGAGTGGCACCAGTGTCTCAACAACCCAGCTGAGCATTGCATCAGAAAACTGCTAATTCACCCCCAGACACCATCCTGCAGCAAGAGCAGCGCTTGCAGGGAGACAGAAAAACAGTCTGGGAGAGGAACCATTTCAAACATCCCCAAGTAAACAAAGCCTGACTCTGCATCAGCACCAGATTTATTCCCAAACACCACAGAATGTCTCAGCTTGGAAGGGACCCATAAGGATCAGAGTCCAACTCCCAACACACCCCATCCCATTGCACACTGCTAAGATGTTACAAGTGTTCCCAGCTGCACTGTGTTTCCTGAGGGGGGGAAAGTAAAGTAAATAAGGCAAGGGATGAAAATATTCCATAGGCCCAGCCTGTACCAATGCAAAACAGCAGGCAAATGTGCACCTGGGACTGCATTCATCCACGCTTTGCAAGTTAAAAGCAGGAGCCTCCACGCTCAAATTAAGGACTTTTACATGTAGGTATGATCTGAGCTAAACACGGCCTTCAATTCAGTACCCAGGTTAATTCTGGAGACAGGACAAGACAAACCAGCAGTACGTCCACATCCTCCTTAGGAAAGGTGGGGGTAGGACACAGTGAACCACGCTGGTAAATGCCCCTCTCAGCCATCTCTGGCCTTCCCCTGGATATTCCAGGTTAATTATTTATGCTTGTACAAACAGACAGCCAGATTCCAGGATACATTCGTTTTACTTTGTGACAGAAGATAAACACAGGCCAGCAGGCTGATGGCATAGAAAGGACTTCACTTAATATTTCCTTCTGTATAGACCATCTTTAATCACAGAGATATGCAGCATAATCATTGCAAGCACCACTGGCTGCTTGGTTTGTTCTAAGATAGAAGCTAAGAAGAACAATAAGGCTGTGGAATAGAAAGTAATAAAGATGTTGACATAAAATGAAACTGAAGTTACTGCAAACAAGTGGAAAATGATAAAAGCTGCAAAGCAGGTCAAATTTGAGGCATCCAAGTAATGGAAATATCTCTGTTAATACTTCAAAGTCTGCATAGGTTTTGACTTGTGAACTTGGTAGCCTGTGTTGGAGGTGGCCAAGCAGGACAGTCCCCTGTGTGTGCCAGCTCACAGCCTGGTTTCCACAGCAGAAATCCCACCATTCTGAAAAACAGTTTTGGGAACTGCAAAAATAATGTGCATGAAGTGGAAAAAAGCCTCCCCCAAAAAAGGAGAAAAAAGCAAACATCAGCTATTCACCACACGCTGCTCCAACACCCCAAAGCTCATGGCCCACAATTAAAATCTTTGCTGAATCTCTTATGTGAAATCATGTCTCGTCCAAACAGTTCTGTGGATTTTGTGGAAAATACTCTGAATACCACAAGCCACCCCTTCTGAACCGCCCCGAGGAATGACTCTGCTTACAGCTGTGTTCTCTGCACATAACCTTAAGTGAGACTTCATTCCAGATAAGGTCTGGTTTTATTTCTACTACCAGACAACCCGTGAAGGTTTTACACGTCTGTTTTTTTTTAGGATGACAATAATTTATATGTGGTGGGATACAAAAAAATGGTTTTATGGGAAAAGAAAGATGGCTGAAGTGTGTAAAAATGCAGTTTCTCTATGGCTAGCCACATCATTGAACTGAAATACGCCACTTTATTCACAAATTGCACTTTAAATTGTCACCACAAAGGTTTCTATTCTAGTCATTGTTTTGTTTGCTTTAGGAATACTTTTGGTCTTTCTCTTTGTCTGCTCGAGACTGAAATGCATAAATGCAGACTGCTTAAACTTCTCAGTAACCGAACCCGAACCGCTGCAGCGCCTGCGAGCACAGAGAGATAAACAAACCCACAGCCTTCCCTCCCATTTGCCAAATAAGCCAATTAGCTGTATGGAACTAATTTCATCCTGACATGCACCCTGAAGTGGCCTTCGCTAACGATCTCAGCACTGTGGTGCCAATGAGATTTGCAATCTGAGACACAAACCAACCAAAAAACCCCCGAGACCCCTCCGACTTCAGGCCCTGCATTCATGCCCTGACACTGGAAGGCTCTGCCTGAACTCATGCTAAACCAGACCTTGACTACCAGATTAAAGCAAGGCTTCATTATAAACCCCTCAATTCTCAAAGAGTCGCTAGAGTTGATACATGAACCCTTTTTGTGGCCCTTTTGTGTAGGCTGCAGTACAAATCAAAGCCTCTTTTCAAGGCATGATCTCCTCGTGGGTTGGAACTTGGCTTCGTGTAGCCAGTTGCAAACACTAGACAACTTTGAAGAGATCTTCAAAAAACCACACACCCAGAAAAAGCCATTTTTATTAGTCCATTTACATGCCATTAAAGTATCTACTTAGCCAGGAATCAAAATTCCATCCTACCTAAGCAGAAACCAGTCACAAATGAGAAGCAGTTCTCCTACTGCAAACAAAACCAAGTTGACAAAACACAAGAGCTTCACCTCTGTTCCTAAGAATTACTCAAACTGAAAAATTCTCCAACAATAAGTCTTCACATACAACCAGCAAGGGCTGACTTAGTCCTCAATAATATAAATAATTGAAAAACCCAGCACAGGGCTATTGGAAGAACAAGACTCATTAAATTCCTTTTTAACTGAGACTGTGTGCAGCATAAGACCAGTAAAGCAAGTTTAAAAATTAACTGACTGAGATGTAAACACTGGAGAAACGCTGAAGAGTTATGGAATGAGCTGGAGAACTTTGCAGGGATAAAAAAGGGAGATCAATAGGAAGCTGAATTAATGCTGATGTACAGAATCTGAGAAAGGCACACAAATCAGAGGTGGGAATAAGCTTATCAATTATTCCTCATACCAACTTTTCTCTCTTTCCTTCCCCCTCTGCTCACCCCTAACAAACACCTGAGATAAAGGTTACCTCTCAGATTAAATTTTTCATTAAATCCCAGCTATTGCCTCAGTTTTCTTATGATTTTGCAATGCCTCCCTCCAATCCAGGCCAAGAGCCTTGTCATACTCCACACAGTTCCCCATTTCCTAGACAGACACAAACCCTGAGTACCCCAAATGCAACACACACACCCTCAGCTCTGAAAGCAGAGCTGCCCATGGGTTCATCTCTCCCATGTGCCACTCAAATTGTCCTTCCATGGGTGCTTTTTCTTTTAAAGACTATTTTTTAGAGCAAACCTTTCATAGACTGCTGTTTCACCACTTCCAGCTGATTGTTCTTCCTGGCCCTGCAGTGGTTCAGATGTAGGAAATACAGCCAGAGATGCTGAGAGACCCTGACTGGTGACAGCTCCTCTGTCACAGAGCCCTCGAAGCTCTGTCTTCCCTCACATCCCTTCCCCCTCCTCTTTGCTGTCTCCAAAGCTCAACCAGTTTCTGTGAGAACTGGAATTTAAGAGCTAAGTCAGTTATTACCATCACCATTTTACAGCCATTCCCAAGAACACCCCATCATTTACACAGCTTTACCAGGAAATACGTTAACAGAACATAATGTAATTTATACCCACTGGATGGTTTCTAAAACTCAGCATCCACCCCCGCCAATAATTCTGCCAGGACCACAGCCAAGTGGGACAATAATTTTGTAAGGAGAGATTTCCCAAATTCAGTCAAGTTTTTGCTTTGTTAAAGTGTCCCCAAACAGCCTCCTGAATCCCTGAAAACTAAGGATACACTCAGGTTTCAGCTACAGCATCAGCTTCTGTACACACTAGTAAGATACAGGAATATCTGTAAAAACCTCAGAATTGCTGTTAAAACCACACAGAATAATATACTGTTCTCAGGGCAAATATAACCTCTTAGCTGAGAGCTAAACAAAACAATTTCAGTGAAAAAAAATCCCTGCTGGAAATACAAAATAGACTTCTCATTTACTCCACACTTCATTGTGCAAGTTACAGTTACTGGGATCAACACAGCTCTGGAATTCTTCCCTTCTTCAATCTTTTGCATCTCTAACCACGTGCACTTGCATTGAATAATTCATATTTTCAAGTGGTGTCTATCCAGACAGACTTAAATGCACACCTTGCACATTCTTGCGCTCACACTTTGGAACAGACACAACGTGAGCTGTGCAACATCATCACCAAAATAAAGCTAAAAACACACCAGGAAACTATGTGGCTCAATTCTCTTAAATTGCATTAAAACTAAGGAATAAATCCACGCTGAAATCTCAATACTTTGCTTTTACAGTTACCCAAGCACCGCAAAAGCATCTGGAAAAAAATTCCTGAAGCATGAAAAACATGTTCCTCCACCCACATGCACTCATAACTCGGATTCCAAACTGAATTTTACTAAGATCGACAAAAATATTTTGTACTTTTAACACCATGGAAGCTTCAAAGCATCTTTTTCAAATCCCTAAAAATGTCAGCACCTAATGGGACCCTGTTCTCACCCCAAGAGGTCCCAGGCAGAGCTGGAGCTGGAGCTCAAACCCAGCCTTAACCCCAGAGTCTCAGTAACAAAAGGTACTTTCTGGAAATCCTGTCCAAATGTTCAGATTTATGAATTTTTACCTCTGGAAAATGCGAGGCGAACAACGGCAAATTAAAAATCAAATATAGAAAATAAAGCCTGAACGGTTTAGATATTGCTGAGGCATAAATTAGGTATGAAATAGCTGACACTCCTGGAGCGGGGAGCAGTGCCTGTGCTCACTCAGCATTTCAGGGAGGTGTGTTTCATTTAAGATGTCTCTGATCTTCACTTTCAGAAGTTCAAGGTATAAAGCCTCCAATGCCTTATTTTCATTACCAAAAAAAAAAGCCTAGAAGGACTCTCCTGTGCAGCTGATCATTTGCTTACTAATTCAGTACATAAAAGGTTTTTCCAATAAATATTATGTTCACTATAAAACACAGAAATTTAAGTTCTCCTTCTTCCCAGATATTCTCTCCAGGGCTACCCAGACCACTACTACAACTGCATGTTTTATAAGCAGTTTGTGAGATTCAAGTTACAAGTATGTTTCTGTACTACCAGCAGGTTTTGTTTTTTTTCTTCCCCCACAAAACACCATCCCATTAATGGACTTCGAGCTTTTCCAAGCCATTCATTTCCTAATTCCGCGAGGAAAACCCACACAACTGCTCTCAGCTGCTTTATAACGGAGGAGAAAGTGCAGAACAAGAGAGCAAAACCAAAAGCAACACATTTGCGGGTGCTCAACTGAGCACTGCAATTAGCAGAATGCAAAAGCACTCACACCAATTAAACCAGACCCAGCCTTGGGGTCCTGTCCAAGCAGCAGAACGCTTCTGAAATGTCAGGAACAGAACTTTTGTAGTTTCTAAGCCAGTACTATCTCCAGCTCAATACAGAAATATTTCTTTGCCTCAGAATAGCTGCTTGTTATGCAGAAAGCAGAAAGGAGTCTGACCTGCTGCTGCAGAACACGTGAAACCTGTGAAAGAAGAAACCTCGGTACAGAAAATCTTGGCAATGTTTGAGTAGATCCAGCCAAGCAACAGTTCAATAGAAACACTGAATTTTTGTCAAACAGCAAAAGGTCTACCAGTTCCAAGCTAAAACGAAGCAGATTTCTCAGTTTAAAACATAAAACATATGTTTTGTGTCTCCAAAGAGTGGCTGGTATTTACATTCCTTCACATACAGGTAGTGTCAGTATTTCAACAAAGCAATTTGAATGTTAAGCACTATTGTAAAGGAGGAAAAAATGTAGTTTAACACATTCTCAATCTCAATTTAAAACTGAGATTTGTTTTTCCAGACAAAACCAGTATTTGACTTCTTTGATATCTTACTGCAATTAAATAAGGTATAAAATCAACTTTACAGGAACAAAAGTTTCCAACTGGGGTATTTTAATAAACAGTACAATATTAATGTCTGGTTTTCATCAAGTGCTAAGTAGATTGCTCAAAAGCAAGAACATTGTTATTCAAAAAATTAATGGTGTTACGTGTAAGTTGTAAACTATGTAAACTATTATTTCATCCCATGGGGCTTAAATGTGTCAGTGAAAGAGTTGTAGTTAAATAATCCACACAGAACGCTGCCTTAGTTTTCTATATTCAGCTTTGGCTCTGGACTGCTCAACTCAGTGTTAAGCTGAAGTTTCCTTGAGAACCAAGAGCAGGAAGCTGGCAAGAGAATCACTTCAGTGACCCAGGAAGCTGCTGATGTTGAGATTAACTTCCAGCAAAATGAAGGGGAAAAAAAAAATCCCCGTTTTAAAAACATTGAAAATACAAACCAACACATTTTGGAAGAGTAAATTTTACAAGTTCATAAATAAAAGCATAAAAACACTGATGACCACTGGGGACACAGTGTTCAAGAATCCACATTTCTTCACTCACACAGAAACACTGAATGAAGAATTTTCATTAAAGAAATTCCACAGGAAAATTTGGCTTAGATGCTACCACGTACATAGAAAGAAGAAACCTCAGAACCCTGCATGGGGGCCTAGCTTATTTCAGTATAACCCAGACTCTTGCATTTCTTTAGTAATTGGAAATCTTGTAACAAGCAGTTGCTCAGAATCTATTGCAAAAAATAACACTTACCAAGCACCTCTTCTGGCACTACTAACTTCAGCAACTGCTACCAGGACAAATTCCAGCAGGTACTGGATGACTTTTCAAGAGGCACAGTCAATACCCCAAATTTTTTTTTTTGCAAATAAATGAAAAGCATTCCTTCTTTCAAGCAAGGCATCAGCCCCATATCATTGCTTTACCACCACATACCTCAGGTTAACAAACGCCCCAGAAACTTCCCCCGATTTCCAGCACATCTCGCTGTTTTCCGTGCTTGGGTTTTAACTGAGGTATGCGAAGTGCTTTTTGGCATGTTTGGATAGAAACATAAAAAGGCTCAAGTCTTGTCATGTAAAGCTTTTCAAAGCCATGGGTCTTGCTGCCAAAGAAACTTTTTCATGCTCTTACAGCTTTTGCCTTCCTTATTCCCAGACGTGCTGTTTGCTTTGCGGTCAGGATGGCAACAAACACGAGATGGAGCAGCTCTTTCTGAACTGACCCAGAGCAAGTGCTGACTGAAAAACCAGGGCAGTGAAAGTCCATTTTCAGTGAAGAGTTAAGGGAGCACAAAAGCCCAGAGCCATGAGTTCATTTTGTTCTAGGCTACTTAGAGAGTGGCCAGCCAAAAAAACTGAACCAGCTGGAATTCATTCCCAAGTACTTCTTTCTTCCCAGAGCTCCCTGGGCTGTCGTTATCAACCTGAGGATAACAAACATATGGATCATCAAGATGGAGTTGGTGCTGGGAAGAAGTGGCAGAGCCTAATGGCCCACGATAAATGAAGTCTTGATCCTAACTTGGATCTCAGTACTGAGGTATAAATGCTTTTAATGTTTTAAGGGGAAAACTGCCCACACTAAATGGAATTAAACATTCCACTGACTTCTCTTCTTGATGGTTTCCTTGTTACCAGCTCTTGCACACACCTATTTTTGTCTTCATTACCATTTCATATTAAATGGTAATATTTACATCAAATTATATCCATCAGATTCCAGACGATTCAAAAAAAAGGGAAAAATGACACCTTGACCATTCAGGTAAAATTTTAAAAGGTAATTCAGGCTGATGAAGTGCTGAGCTACAAAATGGAACAATTACTTTAATTTCCTATAGAAAAGCTAAAATAAAGGTGCAAAGTTTAAAAACAGGAAGAGAGAAGAAAAATTGCGTTCGCCTAAATTAAATTCTTGGCATCCTTTCTCGTTTTGAATAAGGCACATTAGCTGTTTTACAATATTGTTTTTACCTCCTGGAAATTTTTTCAACCTCCAGTAGCTTGTTTTGTGATTATTCAGCCCGTGATAATCCCTTCCAACATCCGCCCAAGAGGCTACAAATCGCTCTCCACTCTCTCTCTGTCTATTCTTTCATTTGTTCAGAGAACTCAGCTCAAACTCTCCTTGTTTACAAATGAAAAACCCAAGGCAGCCCCAAACACCCCTTTGCCAAAAGGTGAGCAGCCACCTGGACACCTGCCAGGGAATCAGCTTGTCTGGGTTTATTAGCCCGGGCCTTGTGCCAGCCCTGCTGAACCCGGGCAGGGACGGGGGAGGTGACAGTGGTGGCACTGGGGAACGAGGGGGACTGCAAGTGGATGTGCAAGGAAAAGGAAGCTGTGGCAGAGGCGAAGGAGAACGGGATAGAAATGAGGCTTGTTCCAAAAAAAGACTGCAATTACAGAGGTATTAATAGCTTTGCGAAGCCAAATTTTTATCATTCATTCACCTACTTTTGTTCTTTTATTAACTCCAGGACTGAATCATTGTTTTCTTGTACAGGACATTTGTCCAGCTGTCACAGGGAAAATATCCCTAAGTAACAAACTTTCCAAGAAATTACTACGAAAACTTTTACGCAGAGGAAGAAAATCTAATTTAATAACCAGTCCCATTTAAAAACTACAATGAGAGAACGATGTGTAAGTGACTTTTTTTGGTGCTGCCATTGTCACAGGAGAAGTCTTGCCTACAAGAAGCACGATGACACACTCCCTCCAATCCAACTAATCGCTGTGAGTCACACAAGTGGTAAATCCCTAAAAGCACTTGGGATGAACTGAGTTACATCAGTTCTCATCTGCTTTGCAATGAGCTGCACGTGAGTGCTGCTGTGCCCGAGGCAATGTGGGTCAATCCCGTGTCCCGGTGGTGCTGAATGCGCTCGCTCTCGAGGGACAGCAGCTCTGTGACTCAGGAGCACCGGGCTGGCAGGAAGGAGATTAGCGCTGCCCATCCTCTGGAGCGTTCCACTCAGCAAAATGCTCCGTCCAAACCGTTCAAATGATGGACAAGGCTGTCAGGCACACGGCAGACAGCAGCCACTGAGAGGAAACGATTTCCTTCAGAAGTAATTAATCAGCCGTGGTGTTTGGGTGTGAACACCCAGATCTCACAGCCGTGTGTCTCAGCTGAGCGGCAGCGAGATGGACACTCAAACACTGCTGCTGCTCTGGAGCTGGGGGCCTGCAGCAGGATTCCTGCCAGGGTTAACCAATATCCCCATGGCAGCACCCCCTTCTTCCAAACCTGATCTCCAGTTGGCCCCAAAGTTCAGGATCCCTGTTATATCCGTGTTATCACCCTCTTGCACAAGCAAAGCCACCCTCCTCACTTTAGGTATTTTAAGCAAAATGTCTCATTCTTGCGTGACCTAAGGGAGGCACAAAACTGGGAGCTGAATGGCACCAAACAGAACTCTATGAAAAGAAGGCTTTTATTCCAAATAAAGCTGTATCAGCCTATGTGTTACTCCCTTGTTCTAATCATATAGGCCAGCATCTATTTGAACTGCCAAGCTAATGACTTCAAATTTGATCAATAGTCTCTGTTTATTCAGCCAAGTGCTACTGACAGTCACCAGGGATGAACAACAAAACAAACATGCTGGTCAGAGCCAATCCCTGGCTGAGCCAGAAAATCCAATTGGTGATGGCAAACACCCTTGGAGTGCAGGGGGAGGTGGGGAGGGAGGTCTGTCACCCACGGGACACAGCCCCTCTCCTCTGTGCACACAAAACATTAATGCACATTGTTCTGCTAACAGCCAGCTCGTGAGCTGAGTGAACCCAAGCAGAATTAACATCACAGAGTGGCTCCAATTCTCATCGTGTGCTATTGTGGCTGTGCTAAAATATTTCCATTTGTTGTCGACATGACAGCAACAAGAGGATGTCACCAAGCCTTTGGACCATGAGTGACTTCCCCCATGTCACCTTATCCACTACAGGTGGAAATTTCCTTTGGAGAAGCTTCAAGAAAGACTGGAATCATCTTCTGGAAAGCAGGACAAAAAAGTCCCTGACTGAATCTCCAGCCAAAGGATGCTAGGAATGTTTTAGTTACAGACTGGCTGCAGAGAGCAAAATAAAAATAGAGTTTAGAATGAAAACAGATAAGTAGAGCATGTGTAGCATTCTAGCACAAATTTTTCTTTCAAAACAAATAAACATTTTCATTGCAAAATCAGTTTCTCAACAGTGGCTTAGCAACAATATATGTGGACCTTCCTCCCATGGGCAATTTTTATTAACGACTTGCAAGCTACTCATTAAAGGAACCTCCCTTTCAAATCCCAAGTGAATTTGCAGTCACAAAGACTGGGATCTGGGTGAAAATGTTTTAGTGCATTATTCCAACCAGGATGCTTGGTCACAATTTTTTTGACATTATACATCCATCACTTTGCCTCTCAGCAGCACCTGTTTGCCATTTTCCTTGTACAAAATGTCAGTGTCCATTACATCAATAAATTACAGTCCCACCACTGCTCTGAGATACCTTGATCAAAGGTATTACATAAATAAACTAGAGCTTGAAGGAAAAAATACAATGCCTTTTCCTATAAAACCTTAATGCATATTCAGACACAGGTTTTTATGCAAGTGACACCGCTCGGCCGCAGGATCCTGCAAAAAAAAAGAATATGAAAAAAGTTCTCTTAAACAAAAAGTTCTTCATCAAACTACTATACAAATCCAAAAGCTCAGAACTTAATATCTAAAAAACCCAGTACATGAGGACAGCTGGTTCACTCAGAGCCTAAGACGTTTGCTTTCCACTTTAAATTGATTAAATAGATCGAATACATTACATTTCGCATGGATGGTTAACAGTGCTAATATTCCAGATAAAATGAAATGCTGTATGAGGAAAATTCTCACTAGGGCTACCTCCCCCTGGATATATTCCTTGCTCTCACAGTAATTTAGTATAACGGAGGCCTAACAATTTCACTGAACAGGATTACAAAAACAGCTCTTCACAGTTCATGGCACACAAGCTCTCAGAAATACCTATTTCCTCACTACCTTCTCCACACAGGGAAGGCACTTGAAAAACAGGCTGACACTTGCTTTGTGGGAATCATAAAATAATATAATGTTGGTTGCTTTGTTTTTATGAAGAAGGTGCTTCTGTTTATCAAATAGTCAAGATATTAAAAGGCAGCCTTTTATTTGCATTCATATCACTGAGAGGACTTGCACACCTCAGAATCAGATATTGTCCAGGCACTGAATGACAAACTGCTGATAAACCCCAAAGAGAGCACATTTTAATAAAAAATTTCCACGAGAGAAAAACCTTTAAACACCATTTCGCTCCTTACTCCAATAAGCTATGTGGCACTAATTTGAAGTGATAGTGCTGTTCTTTTAATTAAAAAATGCCAGTAGGAGGTTGATGCAGTGGCTGGTGCTGGAAGCAATGAGCTCGCAGGGTGCAGCTGAAGCTTTGTGTGAGGAATTAGGGCACGATTTCAGCTGGGTGAAAAGGCAAAACAAAACCCCTAAATCCAAACAAACATATAGAGAGTGTTATTCCAGGTGCTTGATGAAGTCATCTGGATGTTTGCATCAGAGAATGTAAATTCTGGGGGGGGAAAAAAAGCCAACAAAAACCCCAAACATTCTCACTGCAGTTCATGGATCTTGGTTTACCTGTAGGTGTGTGGGACTTATTTCAAGAATGTCCCTCCCCTTCCAGCCTCAGAGCTCCTCTCTCACTTTCCCAGGTTGCTCCTTCCACATCTCCTGTGCTCAGGAAACCAGGAACACTCTGCCAGACCATGGGAGGGTGGATTTGCTCTCCCAAGCTCCTCATCTCCATGAGTCTTGAGCCCTGGTATGCTTAACGTCTGTGCCTTTATCAAATTTGACTGGAGTCAGATGAAAAGCCAAAAATTAGTTAGAGGAGAATGACAGGTGAGATCTCCTTTTCAGCCTGGTAATTTTTCAGTCTGGAAAAGAAGATTAAGCTTGTCCTCTAAGTTTATCCATCAGCCTGATGGTCAAATAAGGCAGCACTTTGGCCTGAAAAGTGTAGACAGTTTCCACATTCCAGGTTTCACTGCTGATTTGTGAAACACCAAAAGGCTAAAAAAACTGATTAATCTACAAGAAATCCTCACTAAAATATTTGCTGGATCATTTCCCTCTCAGTCTTGCAACATCTTAATTCCAAGAGCCCAGAAGAAGCCAGCAACCACATCCAGGGCATAAAAGAAGTGCTCTACACTGGAACTGAGAGCAGGACAATCCTTAAAACCAGCAGCTGCTCGTCCTGACACAGCCTCCCTGGGGAAGGAACATCCCCAAAGAAACAAACAGGACATTTTCCTTCCCTTGCATTATAGAGCAGCAAACAGAAGTCAGTTTATCCAAAAGCTTCTGGTGTATTTACTCAGCACTCCTACAATGACTGTTTCAATCACGTTTACACTACCAGCATCATCTCAAACATCACAGATAAATCTGTTTTCTTCGGCTCTTTCAAAGTCTGTTTTCTCCCTGCACACTTGCAGGATTTACATCCTAAGGCAATGAGAAAAAAAAAACCAACCTGTTACTACTTTCCAACTGGGCTTTATTTTCTTCTCCCCCTTCCCCTTTCTATCAAAAATAGCTCTCATCTATGTTCTAGTTCAATTTGGAAGTAGCACATGCAGACTTGATAAGCATCCTGCAAAGGAAATGCCTTGAATTGCAGACTACTTACAACACATTTTCCCAAGCAACTTTTTATAAATCCCATTTGATGGCTGGTTTGCTAATTTCTATTGAAGCTTAGCAAAACATTATTTGTAACAAGTCAAATTACTTCTGTGATTGCACAAACGAAAAAAAAAAAAAAATAAAATAAATGAGTGTAACTAGAAGTCCAAGCCAAGTGGATTATAGTGAAGTGTTATTTATCCTGTTACCAGACAGACCTGGAACTGCAAGGAGATATTTATTTTTAAATCAAGGAACAAAACACAGAAAAGCACCTATTTACATGTTTCTTCTGTTTGCCAAAGACTTCTTCTAGATCACCTTCTAGGGCTGGTGACAGCACAATTATTGGAGCTGATTCCATCACCCTCAGCACATCCAGGGCTTGCAGGCCAGTGAGGGGCTGCTCAGCAGCCTCACACAGAGCTCGATAAATGAGCACAGATACATTAATTAATACATCTTGAAAGAAGTCTATTAACATTCAATTCCCTAAAATTCTTGGAAAGAAATAAAAGATGTAGGTGTTTCCACTATGGTACATTAGCTGTACACACAGCATATATTTTTAGCTAATTATTGCCCAATATGCAGAAGTCACTCTTATAAAGAGCCAGCCACTTATTCCTACACCCTGGGCTTTTCCAGAGGCAAATTTAATGTTGGATTATTGAATGAATGACGAGATCTCTGGGAAAAGATGCAGAGATTTAAATCTGAGAGTGGTTACATCACAGAACTTGGTTATATCACACTATTACCAAGTTGTATAAAGTCATTAAAGCCCGAGTTCAGCACCGCAGCCCTTCTCTGACTCCAGAACACTCAGAGGCTGATGGACCCTGCTGAGTTTCACAGCTGAACCACTCCCTGGCATCTTCTGGCTTCCCTAACTTCTGCATTTGAACCTCACCTCCCCTTATTTCACCACTCATCTGTGCAAGGGGGACCTCAGCAGAAGTATTTTCACTCTGGTTAAAAACAATTTCAGGGGTAGGTTAAATGCATCAGTCGATCACAGCATAAAAACACTTTACATAAGGGGGAGCTGGGAGATGAAGAATTAGATACACAGCAATTCCCTGCCAATTCCAAAAGCCACAACATTTCAGGCATTATTTTTTTTTTCTTCACTAAGCCATTTCTGCTCTCTCTGATCTGCTCAGCAGGGTATTTACAGACACATGAGAGATGAACATGCCCACTGCAGTACTTAATGTGGCCATTACCTGTCTGCAGATGTTTTTAAGGAAGAGCTATGAGAGACACTGCTCGGAATTCCTCGGAATATAAAGTAAGGATCACTTCAAGAGCCCAGAAAATTCACCTGATTTGTCTTTCAAAGGCTGACATGAGACCTTTAGCTCACGCTCACCCACTCAACTGCAAACCCAAAGTTTGCCAAACGTAATGGATTCTCTTCCCATTAACAATAAGGGAGCAACAATGAGGTATCTGCTAATGAGACTTACACTTGAAGATATGGTATTTTAATTCTGAGTTAAAGTGAAGTTCCCACATTCTTATAAAATGTCTGCACATGGGAAACGAACCAAAATACATCACCTGCAAGGACAAAGAACAAGGATTCCCTGGGAAATGCAGCAATCACTGCAAGTCTGAATCAAACTGAAATTCTTAATTTTTCTAAATGTTGCACTTGTGCAGTCAAAAAATTATGTTAAAGCATCAGTATAATCCACATCCTCAGTTCATTTTCAGTCTGGAGCTTTGGAGTTTTTTTCCTTTTGCTCTTCAGGAAAACAGAGCACATGTATTTCTAAAGATGTTTCCTTTCCAATAAACTTTTCAGGTCATACACCCCATGTACTAAAGAATGTGAAAACACTGAGCACAGGGATTGATTTTTCTGCTGCAATGTCCGGTTGGCTTTGGGGGTGCAACACAGACCAAATCTGGCATGTGAAGAAAAAAGGTCAGGGCCAGGAAAAAGGAAAGTCCAGACTGACGTGAGGAGTTGCCAAAATAAATAAATTACTTCCCAGTATAAATAAGAAAGGCAACTATCTTCAGTGTTTTAACTTTTATTTTCAGGAGGAAAATACAAAGGAGAGCTTTTAATATTGTCCTGGAAACAGCAGGGAGATAAATTAGAAGCCTAAAATTTAACACACACAAATTTAATTTGCTGTTTTGTGATGTAAACAAGATATGGAAACTTTAAATTGATATATACATAACCATTTTATTTTAGTGTAATTATTAGAGGAAATGGCAGATATTTAAGGAAGATAAAACTGTAAACATATTAAAAGGTCAACAAAAATGCTATTTTTCCTAATTCACTCATCCAAAAATGCCATTTTACCTCAAATAATGAAATGTATCTACAAAGATCTCACCAACTTGTGGAAAAAAGATTGAATCCTATCAGAAATATTTCTTTTCCTTTTACTGGTTACCTATGAGAGCAAAAACTCCTGCAAGAGAAGGATAACAGCAGGTTACCTATGCAAGAAACAAATTTTATTTTCTTCAGCAGACCTTCTTCATAAAGAGCTGGGAAATAAATATCCACCATTCAAAAAAAAAAAACAAAAAAACAAAACAGCACTGCACATTAGTGGGGACATTTAGGGACACTCAGCACACCTGGAGTACCACAGGCAGCGCATTGTCAATAATCACTGAAGTCCATAGCGTGGTTTTACACTGCCCTTCATTTCTAAACTCCTCTCCTCTCCTCTCCCAAACTCCTCTCCTCTCCTCTCCCAAACTCCTCTCCCAAACTCCTCTCCTCTCCCCAACTCCTCTCCTCTCCCAAACTCCACTCCTCTCCCAAACTCCACTCCTCTCCTCTCCCAAACTCCTCTCCTCTCCTCTCCCAAACTCCTCTCCTCAGGTCTCTGCCAGTCCTCTTTTCCCCGACTGAGCCCCACTGGACACGCACTCCCATCACTGAGATGTTGTTCTCTTTATTCCGTCCCTGCCATGGATGTACACCCTCAGGAATCAGGACCTCAAGTGTAAAATGGGAAGCTGGTACAAAGTCCAGTCCCACAGGATTTTCCATCATTTCTTACACTTTAGGATTATGAGCTTAACCCATTTGAGTGCTCCATCCCGCAGGGGCCAAGGCAGCTCACCGGAGCAGCTGCTGTGCCAAGGATGATTCCTCCAGCTGTGGTGAGGTGAGCACAGCTGGAACAGCTGCCTGCAGCATGGCCAGCTCACTGCAGGGATTGTGCATTATTTTTCCATTACTCCCAAACAATAATGGATTGTTTTACCCACAAACAGATGAACAAACCTTCCATTTAAGTACTTTCTGTTAAATTGTATTAGTATGCGCAATAGTGCCCATATCCTCCAAAAAAAAACCCAGGGAAGAGGATTTTTCCGGGGCAGGGGAAGACGAGTAAAGCAGGCTCTGCCAGCTTTATCTATCTATGCTGGGAACTGGGTAGCCTTGGGGATTTTTGCCTGCTGTGCTTAGTGTCCTTGACAACAAGCCAGTTTGAATTTTGGCCTTTAACTTGACAAAAATGACTTAGTGAAGAGGAAGGCATCAAGCTATTACAGCCCTGTGGAGAGATTCTTTCTGAAACAGCATGGATGCTTACTCTGCCAATTCAACTGGAGCATCATCAGATTTATCATCCTACACCCCCAAATATCCACCATGTAGCTGCCACTTCATAAGAGAGGATGACAAAGAAAATGTTCCATCATTTTTGCTAAGTTCTCCAATTATGTTTTATGACTTTCCCAGACATGGAAAACTGTAAAATATCCCCAGGGATCCCCTCTCACAAGTTATTGAATTTCCCCTTAAACACATGTGAAAGTTTAAAAACATGTAGCATCTTAATGCTAACTGACCTACTGCCTCACTTAGCAAACACACATGCAGCTTTCTTCTTTTATTACATTAATACTTATAGAAATAATTTTAAATTGAGATACACACACTTGCTGCGCGGTTTAAGAAATCACTGACGTCTCTTCTGATTTTTTTCTCCAAAAAACTCCCAACACATGACATGCACACACCTGAGATTTTCAATGTTCAGCACCTCAGTCTAAATCCTGGAGCTAGACTTTCCAGGGAAGCTGAATTTGCACTGAAGCAGCCGAAGCGCGAGCCCAGGTTTTCTTCCGCCAGCTTTCTCAGGGCAGGTGACAAATTTTTGGCAATGAGGGTCAGCAGACCAGGAAGGAGATAAAACCTTGAATTACTGCAGCAGTATTGCAGGAACTCATTTGTAAGCACCTGAAACATGACAATGTCAGAGCAGCAGCCTCCTCACCACCAGCCAGAACACCAGGGCTCCGTGTGAGCTGCCCGCAGGCTTCACCGCAGCCCTGCCAACAGCCACGGCAGAGAAAGTGAGATCACACCCAGCTGAAAAAACCTGCAAGTGGCTCAAATGTAGTGCTGTCCTCACAGAGGCACCCTGCCATGGCAAAGCATCAAGTAAAACCTCAGAGAAGACATTCCCTAAAAGCTGAGCAGATCCACAACACAGTGGTTGTCAAACCTCGAGACTCAAGATGGCATTGACTCCTCCTCGCCTCGACAATTCAGTACAGGGAAGGACAAACCATTTGTAGTAACAGTTCATTTCACTCTGGAAGAATAAATCAGCATCTGCTTCCATGAAAAACATCAAAGTTTTCAGTGATATTCCAGACTTTAGTCCTTCTCACAGTAATACTTTGACTATTTGCAGAGGAGTAACAGAGAAACGTAACAACAACAACAAAAAAGATTCCATTCCAAACTTAGGGCAAAAGATGGCAGATGGAACATCTCTTCCAGCCTTTTTTTTAATTTTAATTTTTAATTTTCTCCTCACTCAAGCCTTACATGAGTTGCTCTGCTGGATACATACCTAAACTTCACACCCAACCAACTGATTTATCCACATCTCATCCAAACCATTCTGCTCTATCCCGCTGCCTCCACCAAACAGCCCAAACCAACAGGGCAGCGAGGAGCTGACTCAAGAACCATAAATAGCAGCAAGTAATCCAACCAGATTAATGCAGCTCGAAGCAGGGCAACTGGGCTGCCTTCAAGGTGGGCAGTAATCCAGGCAAACCTGCAAAAACCACACACACGGAGGGTATTTCCATGATGTATTTCTCCATTCTGTGACCCATCAAGCAAACCTCCAGCCAGCTCAGGAACAACTGAGGGGGTTCACTGATCAGGATTTACAGTGGCAACTTCAGCAGCCTTGGAGCTGCTGTCAGTAAAGCTCCTCTACTCAGCACACACAAAAAAAATCGTGGTATAAAAGCAAGCTCCTCACTGAGAAATTCAACACTGCTTGTATTTCCCTGGAATTGATGATTAATTTTGAAACACAAACAGAAAGGATGATGCTACAAAATTTTAGAAATGTGATAAAGCTGCTTCAAGAAACAGATGAGAAAACTGTTCTTAGACTGGTGGGCAGTATGGAATAAAAAAGAAATCACGATCTGCACAACCACATCCCAAATTGCATTTCTTTATATGAAGACATTCAATTTGACAAAAGAAAGTTTCAAGTCAGAAATAAAGTAGTTATTGTTTCTACTTTCCCCGCCTGAGGGGGATATTCAAACAAACTCCTTTTGGTGATTTAATTTACTTCCACCAGGACAATGGTGCTGGCACAGCTCTGACTTACTGGGAGAAGCAGAAAAGGAGACTTGCTCCCCATAGCCTGCCCAGAGGAAAAGGCTGCTCTTTGGATTCTCACTCTGGCAGCCCAAAAATGTCAGCTGGCCAACTGCAAAGGCTGTGCTCTCCACTTCCTCCCGTGAAAGCAAGATTTTATTTTCTCTCATGTCCCCAGAGTTACATGCCCTGAGCCTCTTTGCCATCCCTATCCACGGGGCTCTGAGCAGCCACGAGTTCACCTTCACAAAAATGCTGCTGCTGCTTCCCAAGGCAAATGGGGAAAGGAGGAAGGGGGATGAAGTGCCTCGCTCAGCATCACACAGGAAATCTGTGGCCAAGCTCTGTGCTCCAGTCACAGCCAGGGCCCCGCTCCCAGCAGACGTGGGGAAGAGAAAATCCTCACGAGAGGAAAATAACGAGACACGGATTTCGACACACTCCCAGACTACCACACCAAATAAATGTGGAGCTACCCAGCTGCTGCTTCCCCGTGTCCCCCATGGCACAAAGCTGGCTCAATATTCAATACCAAGTGCCAGGGCAGCCAGCTCCTCCTGCCCCAGTGCTCTTCACCTGGAACTGCTCATCCTGATGCCCAACCATAAAACTGCAGCCAGCCCATGATGTATTCACCATGTGTGACTGAGAGATCCTCACACAGATACTCGTTGTTCCTGAACACGGGACAGGAAAGTGTCCAGGTCACCAATATTAGTGCTGCTATTGATCACCCAGTTAACTCTCTGCATGATCAATACATCAGTCATGAAAGGGAAGCAAAACATCCTGACATTTGGGACACGCTTTAGCCTGTGCCTTTGTAACAATCCTAAGTGAACATTGCTCTAATGACAACAAAATGTTTTATCTTCTACTTGAAGCTACTTTTCTGGATTTCTTAAATTACAAATGCAGAAAGTCCCAAAGCCACGCATTTACCAGCTATCAACTGGCCAGGCTTTGTGTCTGGGGCTTCCCTGAACTGGCTGACTCCTCTGAGCTGGAAGTGTGTGCAGGACACCCGTCTGTGTCACTTCTTCCCCTTTCTTTGTCACTGCCAAGCACAATCACCTTCCTTTAGAGGAACCAAATTTGTCACCTAGAAATCCCCTCTGGCTCCTTTCTCACCTCACAGCACCCACCTGCTTCATCATCATCTTCCTCACTCCTCCCTGATGCTTCTGACCCGGCACTTTCTTACCCCCCACACCTGGGAGGATTCTCACCCACACCTGCCATCCAAAACCGCCACCACGAGCAGCAAACCTTCCCAGGCAGGGTTTTCCAAGGAGGAATTGAGGACTCTGAGCCTCTGTGAGGTGAGGTGCTTGGAGAAGATCATTTGGATCCTCCTGTTACACCAGCTCTGGCTTCTCTGTTAAAGAAACAGTTTTGCCACCAGTCCTCAGCCGTGTGTGTGAGATCCTCCCCTTCCTGCTCCAGCCAGTAAAGATCCATAAAGTTTAACTTTCCTCAGTTCCATGATGGCCCCAGGAGCCAGCCAGCTTTTACCACCTCAGCTGAGACCCTGCTGAAAAAGCCAGAACCCATGAAACCAGAACCCAGCTTGCAGCTTTTCTGGTTCCATGTTTGGTCCATTTCTTCATGGCCTTTCCAGCTCCTTTGCCTGCACGTTTCCAGGATCAGGGTGTCTCCCATTCCCAGCACAGTGAGACTGCAGTTTCCACCAGTGCCTGTGGGTGATACAAGTGTGAGCAAGGCAAGCATGTGCCTTGGAAAGAAATGATGAACCCTCTGCAACTCCCCCAGGGAGCAGCAGCAAAGCAAGGTTTCAGAGAAGCATAAAAAAGGGACTCGTGCTCCATGAAGGTCCCCTGGCCTGTGGATGATGTTCCTCCTTGACCCAGCTGACCCTGAGCACATTTGGCAAGGACAGCACTCACAGCATCACTTTGTTTTTCCATCCTCGTGTTGGTGATTCTGCCCTGATGACAGCACAGATTTAACAGGAAGTTTTCTCTTGCTCTGCCTAGAACTGCTCCAAGGGACAAGAGACAAGGCCAGAGTATCCCTGGCTCTTGCAGCACCAGCTGGGGTAAAGGCTTTAGTGCAAAGAGGAGACACTGAGATAAGACAGCAGATCAGCATATTTGAGATCCACAGGCCACAAAGTCATTTTAAGCTGCCATGCAACTCGTTGTGACATTGAGGTTTTTAGTATTTCTGCACAGGGTGCATTATTTGCCATTTTACTTCATTACAATTTGCATCAGGCTAGGGCTGACATCCCTGTGTATAAGCAGAATTCTGTAATTTGATGCACATCATTCTGTATAAGGGAGATCACTTCTGGGAATCATCAGAGGATTGAGAACTTTTGGATATATTCACATAAATATCCCCAACACTCTGCTAACACAACAAATGAGGAAAAATTATGTCTTTTAAAAAAAATCTCAGGAGATTTAACACTGTTCCTTTGCCATTCACCCAGTGAGACTCACAGGCACTCTAAGCGATATTTACACTTCTATTTTCAGTACTGCAAAACTTCAGTGGTTTCTAATCACAGGAAACACAATGCAGGTAAGTAAATCATAACAAATGAGGTCCTCTGTCTTGATTTAAATGTGCTCAAATCTCCCAATGGCCAAGGAGATGAGAAAACAAGAGCCAGGCTGGCTGCAGCTATTTGAACCAGGTAATTCAGCACCCCAGTGCCAGCCAAGCCAAGAACTCAGCATTGCCCAACCATTCCAGAGCTAAACCTCTCCCACAGCAATTTACTTGTTGATTAAATGCAGCAGTTTTTGTCACATCACCCAGGTTTCTTGCTTGTAAAAACAGAAGATGTGTTTGAGCAAGCAGGAGATTTCTTCAATACAGCTAAAAAATGGGGAGCAATAAAAAATAAATCTACCAAGTTGCTCAATAAACTGAAACTTCAGTCTGTTCCAAGAAACGTTCCCAGCTCAGAGAGAAGACTAGTGTATGCTAAAAGTAAAAAAGCATTTTGCTGCAGCATTCAGCCTTTAAAATTAAACTCAACAGCTTCTCTCTGTTATTTAAATGATCTCCTCCAGCTCAGAAGGGCTATGACCACGGCCCAAGTTACTTAACTCACATTTTTATTGACTGACTTGCATAAAAATAAGCCACATTAAGGACTGAGCTGACATTTGGTATACATCACCACAAAACTCATTTCAGATCAAACATCATTCATACAACCTAAAAATATTTCCAGCCTTCTCCCATCCAAGAAAAGGATTTTCAGATTTACATTATCCTCACAAACTTTGGTCTTCTGAAGCACAAGCAGTGCAGAATCAAAGGATTAAAAGAACACCAGGGTTTTTATTTTTTGATGATCTGCCTCCGAGTGTGTTATGTGCCAGCAGCAAGTTAACCTGTAACTGCAGTTTCACCAGCACCGTTTTCTCATTATTTGCCAGTGTTTTATGCACCCACACACAGAAAATCCCTCTCCAGGGATCAATTCTGGTCACCCAGAGCTGCCCTGTGGCTTCTCCAGCCCCAGTGACCTCCAAGCATCCACTTGTTGCCTTTGAAAGATTGGATTGGACCTTATTTTTTAATAATTCACACAGCAGCCTCGACAAACAGGAACTGTGTCTGTTCCCATTAAAGAAGCAGGCTCAGCACCGAGCACAGCAGCTTCCAAAAGACTTAATCCAGATCTTCCAGGGTCCAACAGAAATTGGTTTATCCATCCATGATCCCTCCAGAGGCCTCCCAGGGAGGCAGGACAGACACAGCTCTGTCACCTCCTGCATAGGGCAGGAGCTTCCCAAGTTGAATGCCACCATGTGCCAGGTGAGAACAAGTTGAGAGGAAAGAGGGAAAATTTAAAAAAAAAAAAAACGCTAAATAAAAAAAATCAACCCAGCTAAAAGCAACTAAATGGGTATTTTCTCATTAGTAACTGAGTTATCCTCCCTGGCACAAAGGAGGTTGGGGGGGGGATGTTAATTAAAGTGAAGTAAGGGAAATTATGAAAGGCTTTGCTGAAAGAGAGGCGGCCCTGAGAATCCTCCTGGGAAAGGTGGAGAGGAGACCCCGTGAAAAGGGTGGGGTGGAAGGGGGGCACAGAGGGCAGGGAACAGGGGAAACCCTGGGAAAGGTGTCCTAGGGATGCCCACAAACAGGGAAGGTGCAGAAGAGACCCCAGGAAAGGGCTGGGAGAGGGGCAGGGGTGTCCCAAGGATACCCCCCACACTGGGAGGGTGCAGAAGAGACCCCACAAACGGGCACGAAGCAGGGGAGAGCTGTCACCAGGGACCCATCGGGAAGTGCAGAGGGGACCCCATTCAGGGTCAGGGTGCTGCAGGGAGCGTCACCTTCCACGGGGCAGCGTGCAGAAAAGACCCCAAGAAGGAGAAGCGTGCCCTGACTTGATGGCAAATCGGGGGCACCCAGTGCCAGACCCCCGCCCTCCTCAGATTTGTGTCACCCCAAGGGGGTTCAAGCACCCCACGCCGGAGGGGCGGGAAAAAAATATAAATAAACAAAAGCGCAGAGAGGCTCCGCCGGGCCGCAGAGGTAGAAGCGGAACAGAAAAAAGGAGGCAAAAGTTCAGCAAGGCTGGGAGCTCGGGCCCGGCCGCCCCTCCCGTCACAGCCAGGCCGGGGAGGGGGCGAGGGCGCCAGGGGAGGGGACGGGAGGGGACGGGAGGGGACCCGGGGCCCGGCCGTGGATGTGCGGCCACACGCTCCCGGTGCCGCGGCCGCCCCGTTACCTGTGAGGCGGATCT
>VXBU01013336.1:221443-232531 GCA_013400315.1 Bombycilla garrulus
AGGAATGGGATGAGGGAATGGGGGAATAGAGCAGAATAAGAGTGGGATGCGGGAAATAACAGGGAATGGGGATGCCTGGGGAGTGGCATAGGGGGGAACAGAGTTGTCATGGGGGAATAGGGGTGCCTAGGGCTGTTTTGGGATGAAAAGGGGCAAACAGGGGCACCTGGGGATGAAGAGGGGCTCTCACAGTGGCAGGGAGGATGTGTGGGGGCACAGGGAGCAGCACCTTCCCACAGCTCCAGCTCCCTGATGAGAGGGTGCCAGGTGGGGAGAGGACTCCTCCCAACACCAAGGAACCAGCTCCGGGTTGTACCAGGGTTAGAGATCAGGAAAGATTTCTTCACTGGCAGATTTCCCAGGGCAGCAGTGGGGTCCCCACTCCTGGGAGGGTGCACAGGAGCGCAGGTGGCACTAAAGGGACAGTGGGGCTGACAGAAGGGTTGGCTGAGCTCGGGGATCTCTTCCAGCCTGAATGATCCTCCACCTGCTCCTCTGGGGCCAGGACAGGAAATTTAATTAGGAAAGCTAATTTTCTGCGCATCTCTAGAGAGAGGCTGAGCTGCTCTGAGGAAACAGAGCAGCATCTCCCCTTTGCTGGTGTCCCTGCCTGCCCCATCCCATCCCACGGGGAGCAGGGGATGCCTTCACTGCTCCAGAGCTGTGGTGCCTGTGCCTGGCAGCAGCAGGGGAGATCAGCACCCTGGGCCAGGCAAGCAGCTGCCTGCAGGTCGCTCCCACACCCACACAGCAGCCTGGGGACCCTGCAGGCACGGCAGGGGAGGCAGCAGGCACAGCCCAACACTTTCTTCAAGAGGGGCACCTTGTGCTGGCCCTGCCTTTGAGATTTGAGTGTCAGCTCCAGGCACAAGGATGGAAAGGAGCAGCTCTGGGTAACAGCACTGAGCACAGGTTTGTGTCCAACAGCTGCAGGAGAAAGAATCCAAGAGATCTCCCATTTCTCTTTTGATCCTGCTTTTTTATCAGAGCAGCTGTGAGGGGCAGCCCTGCCTGGCCCTGGGAAAAGCCAAGTGGGATGGTGCACACAGGAGCAAAATCTGGCCCCAGCTCTGTGGCTCTGAGGAAAAACCTTTCTCATTCATTTTACCCAGGGAAGTGTGGCCATTCCTCAGAGCCCCATCAGCCCACAGAGCCCAGGCAGCAGCAGCCCTGCCTCAGGTGCATGTTCAGGCAGTGCTGGATCATGTTTTTAAGTCCATAGTTCCGGATGTAAGAAGCACATTGCATTTCATCAGATGCCAGAGGTTGAATATTAAATAAGTGATACTCAACCCCGCTACCCCGAGCTGGGGCTGCACAGCTCCTCCCAGAGCACACCTTGACTCCCAACTCCCTGTTTCCTGGGTGGCCTGCAGGAGAAATGCACAAATCCTCTGAGGAACAGATCCAGGGCAGAGGAAGAAGCTCTGGTTCCTGAAGAGGAGATTTTCCCTCCACATTAATGCCCTGTCACATCAGCTCCCACTGCACCTGAACAAGCAGAGCTCTGAGCCCACCCAGGGCTGTTTTGAAAAGCCAAACTCCTCAAAGCAGTGAGGGAAAGCTGCTCCTTCATGTTGCCCTCAGAAAAGCATTTGAGATGGTTGAAGCCCTGAGGAGCAAAGCCTTGGGGAAAGCACCAGCACTGCAAGGCTGGAGCAGCGTCCAGAGAACCCACAGCACAAAATCTGTGGGCTCAACTCCATCCTCACCTTCTTCTCACCGAGAGACCACACGTGGAGGGCTTGGAGAGGAGAGCACACCATGGAAACCTGAAATACAGGTCCCTGGAATGAAAGGGCAGAGCCAGATCGATGGGCTCCAGGCTGATGGATGGCAGCAGGGAAGCTGCAGCAGAGGTGAATCACTGCTCCTGCACTGCCTGCAACAACCCTCCTTCCAAGGAGCAGCTTTTGCTCAGCAGCTCCCACATCCAGTGCTCCCAGGTGGAGGAACACACAGCAAACTCTGACCCCCCTGCCCCTGCTCCGCTCCTTCCTTTCCCCCACAGTGATGGGGCCTGCAGGAGGGTGAAACACGGCTCAAACAGTTTCTCAAGTCAAGCCTAGAAGTTTCAGCACAAGGGTTTGGTGGCAGGATGCTGCTCTCCTGCAGTTTAATGTACTTAGAAAAAAGATTCCACCCATAAAATGGGTCCAGGGGCTCCACCACACTCCTGCAAGGCCTTAAGATGCTGCTGGAAAAAAAAACAAGCCATGTCATTTGGCAGCTTAAAGGAGGGGGGAAATGATTAAAGGCAAGAGGTACAAAGCCAAAAGTGCAACTTTATTGACAAGTTTCAGAAGTAAAAAGGCTCAGCATCTCTGCCCCTCATGGTTTGGATGTCTGAGCTCTTCCAAGGCACCTCCACCCCCCAGCTGGGAGCTGTGTTGTGCTTCATTTTCAGAAGTTGAAGTTTTGCTTCTCCACTGAGAAATCATACAGCCCATCTTGGCCAGTCTGGGGCTCCAGGTCTGTACTCTCCTAGGAGGAAAATGACAGCAATTACTTATAGGGTCTGCATTTGAATAAACAAACTTTTTACAGTAACTGTTTCATTCTTGTTTTAAAACCCAGCTGTTAAGCTCAGCTTGAGTGTAACAGAACTCCTGGAGCCCAGGCCAAGCCCTCCTGCTCCTTGCATCACCCTGAGCTGCAGTGTCCCTGCAGCCCACACACAAAAGCAGCCAAGCCTTGGGGCTCAGACACCAGAAGCAAAAGGAAAAAAAAAAAAAGTGGCTGCAGTGGTAGAGCTCACAGAAATTAAATGGCCTGCTTGGAACAGCAGCAAGTCAGGACTGCTGAGGGAGATGCTCCCCTGGCAGCCAGCCCCTCCAGCAGGAGCTGGTCTGGACAATTTCCTCCACAGCCTGTCACAGGGACACCCACAGACCCTGCTCTGGCAAAGGACTAAACCAGACCTTGGCCCACACTGCAGCTCACACCCAAGCTCAGCCACAGTTCCAAGGCCTGTCAGACCTCTGAGCCTCTCCCCTGATGTTTTCCCATCTGCAAGTCTTAGGCTAGGACTGAGCATGGCATCTGTGACAGTCATTGGACTCTGGCAGCTCCTAGCTGGTGTCCTATCCTCTTTTTTCCATAGATTCCTTACCCTGAGAAGGGTCAAGTGATCCAAATGCAACCTGAGCACTGTTATCAGCTGAGTAGGAGGCTGCCATTCATAGTGAGAAGCCAGCTCAGCTCTGAAGGAGGAAACTTCTCCACATTTGCTATTCATATCAGTAACTCCAGCTGATGCCAGTTTAAATTCCAGCAGCAAGATGCTATCAAGGCATCCCTGTCTGTTGTGCAACTCAGTGGCTGACAACTTGGAGCTTTCACAGACCTCTAAAAGCAGCTGAAAGGAGCTGCAAGGACTACCTTGGTCATGTGGAGGTCTCCTAAAGCCTCTTCCAGCACCCTTAAACTCTGTGCTTCATTCCAGTGTGCAATTGCTTCACATTCCCAGCTGAGAAACAGCAAGGGCTCACATACCTCACCAGAAAAGTATCTCTCTATGATGCTCAGGGCAGCTCTGTAGACCATGTCATTCTCATGGTTTTGCAAGTCCTCAATTTTCTCCAGACCATCAAGTTCTTCCACCAGCAGACACAACTTCTCTGTCTCTCCCAACTTCTCAGCTGCCTGTAACATTGGAAGGCCAGGCAGGAAAACATAAGGAACAGGTCTGAGATGGTCTTCTCTGTAATTACAGCCCTGATCTGTAAGTCAAGGGCTGTGACAGTCCCTGAATTTATGGTTCCTTCCTGATGCCAGGGATGTGGCTGTGGGGCCCAAGGATCCCAGTCTGTGCTGGTGGCTGCCAGCCAAACCACCCAGCACAGCGAGCAACACTGGGAATTGAATCTTGCCAAGTCCTTCAGACAACCCAAGGGTATCCAAGAAAAATGTAGACAATAGGAAGTCTCTCACTCAAAAAAAAAATTAACAGCCATTGTTCCAACCACACAATGTGAGCATTCAGCTCACTTCTTGCTGCTCTTTGGGAGAAGAAAGTCAAAAGATGAGATCTTATCAGGAAGGGATTCAAAAATGGCATCCAGGATGAGCAGCTCTCACCAGGAAGAGATTTGAAATGGCATCCAGGATGGTCAGGATGGTTTTGCTGTCTTTGGCCAAGAGCAGGTTGAGCAGAGGTTTGAGGACTCCGGAACGGACCAGCTCCACCACCTGCTCCACTCTTCCTCCTGTTGTGAAGTTGGCCACTACCCACACAGCCTCCTTCTGAGCCTTGAAGTCACCCTGGAAAAGCAGCACAGCAAAGGCATTCCCAAGCTTCAGTATCCCTCTGGGATCAGTGGGAGTGAGGATAACAGTTCCCTCATCCTCAGCTTGGGCTGACCCCTTCCCCTGGCAGGGCTGCCAAGAGCAGCTCCAGGATGTGTTCCTGTGCCCGTACACTGACAAATCAGTATGCTCAGGCTGTCCCAAGGATCTCAACAGCTCTGAAACAGCCTGCTCAGGTGGCTCTGGGCTCAAGTGCTTCACAAATGAGCCATCCCAGACCTCCTGAACCCCGCGTTCCTCCTGCAGCAGCACCGTGCCCATCCCTTACCTTGTCGAGCACCTCCACCAAAGGCGGCAGTAACCCACAGTTGAGGATCTGCTGGATCTGCTCAGAAGGCCCTGCTGCAATGTTGCTGAGGGCCCATGCTGCTTCCTTCTGGATCATAGGCTTTTTGTGCCTCAGCAGCCGGGGCAGCACCGTCAGCACCCCGGCGTCGATGGCCTCCTGGGTCTGCTGGTCCGTGCCCGTGACCACATTGCCGACAGCACGGAGAGCTGGAGTCTAGACAGGGATTAGAGGAGATGAGCAGAGTCCTCACCTCGAGGGATACATGTCAGAAAGCCCGGCAAGATCCCTCCCTAAGTGCTTGATCCTTCACACAAGGAGAGCACTGTGGGTGATGGCTGTTTATTTATGGCCCTGTTGTCTCCCGTTTGCTCTAAGCAGCTTTGGAGTCTCTAGCAGAGCAGAGGCTTGGCCAGCAGGCAGTCAGCTCTGCAGGCTGAGGGGACAGCATACCACGGCTGCCACTTAGAACAAGGGCATGTGCCCTCCCCTCTCCTCAGACCTTCCCACATTAAGGGACCAGAGGGTAGAGATTGCTGATTGTTCCTCACCAGCACGATCACATCTGGGCTGCCCATGAGCTCCACGAGCCTTGGGAGAATCCCCGTCTCCACTACAACTTGGATACGATCATTGCAGCCATCAGCCAGGTAGGAAACCGCCCAGCAGGCGTCAGAGATGATCTCCTTGTCCTCGTGCTGCAGGAGGATGAGGAGGACTGGCAGAATCTTCTGCACAGCATTCAGGGGAGGGGAGGGGTTCTTGTTCCTGCACAGGTTTGACAGCGTCCAGGTGATGTTCCTCAGGAACCCAACCTGAAACACAAGGCAGGTGTAAGATCCTCACTGCCCACAAGACCCCTCAGTCTGTGTTACCCTGTGAAGGTCCTCACACACCAGGGACAGAGCAGCAGGGCAGGAACCATTGCAGAAGGGCAGGGATGAACCACAGAGCAGCAGCAGGAAGCTTGAAGGGCAAGTTCAGCCCTTCCACATGCATATGCAAGTCTGCCTTGCAGCAGTTCCATCTTATTCCCAGCCTGAGATAGTCAGGACTGCACAAGAAAGCCAAGGCTGGAAGAGATCCCAGTGACTTGGAGGGTCTGCTTGGCATTCCCAGCTTTGTGTATGGGCAGGGCCACAAGAGCAGTTCAGAGCAGGGTCTCATTCAATCATACAGAGAGTTTGTTGTGTGCAAGGCAGGCAGTCCACTCACCCATCACCCAAGGGATTAAGAGCTGTTAGGTCAAGAAAATGAAGGTTATTTACAGGAGTTGCTGGTGACACCAGAGCCAGCAAGGGAGGAATCACATCATGAGCAATAACAGCATCCCTGTAGAGAGAGCCATCCCCTGGACAGATAAAAAGGGTTGGTCATTGCACTTTTCACAGGACAATCAACATCAAAAAGCAATCAGACCTGCAGAGCCAGGGCTGGGTGACCCACCAGCCACACACCACTAGGTATTTCCAGGTGGGAAGGATTTACTGGGCAGGCTGCAGTGCCAGCAGGCCAACCAGGCATGAGCCACTCTGTTGTCCTTATGGTGGCATTAGTGGGTTAAACCCAGCACTAAACCCAGCAGGACAGAGCCTGGCCCTTGGCTTTGGCCAAAATCCTCTTGCAGAGCCAACACAGGCTCTCACAGGCTGCCAGGCAACACTAAAGGGATGAAGGGTTGTGGGGTTCAGCAGGGGCAGCAGCTCAGATTGAAAGCTGCAGGGAGAGGAGCACCAATGCTTTATCTCCCCAGCAGAATCACTGAATATTCCAACTGGAAGGGGCCCACAAGGATCATCCCTGGCTCAGTCAGGGACCCCCAAACGCCCCTCCAGGTGCCCTCACCTGCGATGTTGCCCAGGGCCCACACGGACTGCTCGCTGATGTACATGTGTGGGGAGCTCAGCAGGGAGATGAAGGTTGGGATGGCCCCTCCCTCCACCACGGCCCTGGTGTGCTCCGAGGTGCCCGAGGCGATGTTGGTCAGCGCCCAGGCTGCCTCAAACTGCAGAGCAGCGTTGTCAGCACGGCCCAGGAACTCCACCAACCTGGGGATGATCCCCAGCTCGATGACCTGACTGATGGGAGGGTCCCTGTGCTTGGACAGAAGTCTCCTGTGAGAGAAGGCACAGCACAGCCATGAGGAACCCTGCGTGCTGCCACCATAGCCCTGTGGCCAGGCACGAGGCTGTGGCTTGCAGGGGAAGCCTTGATGGATCCCACCACAACAAACCCTCTGCAGAGGGGCTGCCACAGAGGGCAGACACAGCTGAAGAGGCTGAAGCAGGAGCAGGGTGTCTGTTGGAATAAAGCCCTGCCATCCTCACAGCCACACTCACTGGGAATGGTGCTGGTCCCACATCACTGGTGCAACAGTTTGAGCCAGCCAAGGAAGCACCAGCAGGGATGCAGCCTCTCCTGGACCCTCAGGAGACACCCCTGCTGCCAGCTGGCTGGTGATGGCACTCTGTGGTCCTTCATGTCCCCATGGGGACAGCCCTGCTCAGCTCTGACCCCTTACCCCAGGCTCCCCAGTCCTTGTCCTGCCCAAGCATCTGGCACTCGATTCCTGGTGGGATCCAACATAATTCCTGGCACAGCACAAAAGGGCCAGCACAGCCAACCCCTCGGTTGGGTTCACACAGGACTGTGAGCCAAGCACAGCACACAGGCCACAGAACAGGCACCAGCTGACACTGCCATGGGCAGTTTGGGCTGCCAAGCTCCTTCTCCCTTTGCCATGTCTCTAGAGAGCTCCTCTAACAGGATTTTGCAGCCTTTTGCCCCAGGTCGCAGCCGGGCGTGTACCTGGTGGCCTGGGTGGCGAGCAGCTGCAGCTGGGTGTCCTCCCCATTCACGGCCGCCACGATCTCCTCCAAGGACGGCTGGATGATCTGTCACAGGGAATGATTCAGAGTCAGCCGCGCAGCCGGGACTCCCTCCGGTGTAATCTCGGCAGTCAATCAGCCGTCTAGACCCGGCTCAGTCACCACTTCACATCTAAGCAGTGTCTATTCTTTATGCAACACGGTTTCGAGATGAGGCAGAGAATCCACAAAAGCCTTCAAGGCAGCTAATGCTTGTAATCAAGCGGTGAAAGAGCCACTGACACCACAATGGGCCTGCGAGCTCAGTAATTACCCCTGGCTGTGCAGGGAGCCAGACAGGAGCAGCTCCCAGCGAGCCAGAGCACCAGCCTGTTCTACCTGCATCAAGGCAGGCCAGCAGGACATCACCACCGTGAAAAACTGCACAGGTGAAGGCCAGGCAGTCTGAAACTCCCCAGTGCTGGGCAGGGAGATCAGGAATGGCACCAGCTACTGAGCCCAGGCCACCACAGCTGGAGTTGGTGGTGGCCCAAGGAGGGGATGGTTCTTGCTGCACTGATGCTGCCCAGGGCACCGAGCACTCACCGCCTCATCTGCTCCATCTTGTCCCACAGAGGGATCCTCCTCCTTGAAATGAATGGAAATGTTTCTGCGCTTGAGGATCTGCTCATCCTTCTTGGCCTTCCTCAGCTCAACGCTCACCTCCACCCTCTGTCTCCGCAGGCTCTGGGGGGAAGAACAACATCATCCCACTCATATCTGCATTGCCCCACTCCCCAGGGAGTTCAATCCTGCCCCACATTTCCCACAGGGGGGTGCAGAGCCAGTATCTCCTCCCCACGGCCTGGAGTGACGCAGGAGCTGGGACAGAGGAAGCATCTCCTCAGTGCCTCCCAAGGCCATGGGCTGCTGGGTGAACCACAGACCATGTGTGCTTTTAAAAGTAAATTTTCTGAACCTGAAAGGCAAACCCTCATCTCTATGAGCTTAAACCGAGCTGACAGATCCTACATCTGACATCCCAAACCAGTCCCAGCTCCACAGGGAAAGCTGCTGAGGAGAGCTCAGCCATCTCCCTTCCCCAACGCACAGCCACACACCCAAAACTCACATCCTCCTTGCTGAGCCCCCACACTCCCTGCAGCCCAGCCACATCCCCAAAGCCACCCAAACACCCCAGCTGCAGGTATCCAGAGCCATTCCCCTGCTCCCTTTCACAAGCAGATTCTGGGACCTTGAGAAGCCTCCCCATCAGCTCCTGCCAACAGTGGGCTCTGCTGGGGCCCACAAACCTCACACAGGCAGGTGGGTACTCACAGTTTCATCCTTGCCCTTGTTCTTGAACAGTTCCATGTGCTGCCTGTGCTTCCTGGCCGGCATCTTGGCAGAGCTGAGAGGTGCTGGACACCCTGACGTGCTCTTGAGGGTCAGCATAGAGCAGGGTCAGGTCACAGCTGCCCAGCAGCATCCCCAGCCAGCCACAGAGGGAGCTGGGACCCTCCACTCCCCCCAGCAGCCTGTCCCACACATTTGCACCCCACACTCCCAGCAAGAGAGACCCTGGAGATCCCCTGCCCCAAGCAGGGCTTGGGATATCCTCACACGCTGCAGCTGAGCCACTGAACTAAATACCAGCACGAACTACTACTTAATATCAGGCTACAAAAGTTACAGCTGCTGCAGTCCCAGGAGGAAGCCAGACAGACACCCCGTGGTGAGGGGAACACCCCCTTCCTCCAGCCCTGACCCTGGGCTTGGACACTGACACACAGCCCAAGCCTGGCAGGGCCTCTTGCCCCGAGTTCTGAAAACCCAGCGTCTGAATTAAGGAGCTACAGCCACATCCAAGCCTCTCTCACCCCACCACAGAGCCCAACCTGGCTTCCTCCACCTGCACCCCCAACTAGGAAAAACTACATTTTTTTTGTGGCCAACCCATGGCCACACGCAGGGACACAAAGTGACCAAGTTCAGCTGATAAAAAGAGTTCTGAAAACCCAGCAACTCACACAAGCTGCCAGGTGAACATCATGAAACAGGGACTGGTAAAAATAATTTCTAAGCACCTCCTAGCAAAAGCCAGAGATATACACACAAGTAAACCAAGAGCTGGCCTTCAGACAGCTTTTGTCAGAAAAGCAAGGCTTCCAGCCAGCACTGAGGGAGATGTTTTCAGAGCAGACACCATCGTGGGACCCCTAAACCCAGGTTGTGCATCAACACACTCAGGGACTGATCCCACACAGATGGTGCCTCCCCTCCAGGCTTACAGCTACCACCTGCAGCTCAGAGCAGCTTCCAAAGACTCCCTCACACCACCCTCTTAAGTTCAAGGTTTTTGGTGTTTTTTTCATCCTCTCTCTCCATGTTTTCAGCCCCAGTAACCAAGGCCAGGCACCAGCAGCCTCAGCTCTCAGCCCATCCAGCTGCAGGCCCCCTCCAGCTTCCAGAAGGGTCAGGCCAACATCCCCCACAGCCTTAACCCCAACACTCAAACCTCAAGGCCTGCTCCAGCCTCCCCCCCCCACTCTGTTCCCCCCCTCAAATACCCCAGAAAAGCCTCTTCTTCTGGGGGAAGTTTTCCCCAGAATGGCACCAAACCCACCCACTGACCCCAGCCAAGAACCTCACAGCAGGGTAAAGGAGAATAAACAACCACCCAGCATGCTAAATGGAAAGGAGAAAAAACCCCATCCTTACTCTAACTCTGCCTCATGCCCCACTACCCTCAAGTGCCTCTTTTATTTCCCCCACAGGGCCACGCACCCCCAGTTCCCCTCCAGGATTGGCTCTTCCCAGGACAGCCCCCCGTTATCTGCACCTGCTCCCTCACCTGGCAGCACCTGGAGCACGAGGGATGGTGGTGGCTCCTCTCTTCCTGTCTGGGCCACCCCTCAACCCCCAGATCTCCTCCATACATTCGTGCTTTGCCAGCTTTGCCCTCGTTTTTGGCCAGGACTCTCTGAGGGTGATGCCAGCCTGTCCTGGGCTGTGGGGGACAGTTTGTGCTGTGCCACTCCAGCACTGTGCAGGGCACAGGCAGTCTGGGGTGCCCATTTTTTTTTTCTGGGTAGCTTGTGGGTGGTGCTGCAGGCCAGGAGAGCCCCTGCAGCAGCAGGGAGCCAGGCAGAATCCGCTGCACAGAGGCTGCAAGAGAGCCAAGACAGGATTAAGCAGCTCGGAGCATCATCAGGCACTGAGCTGCTGGCTGGCACAGCAGGGAGGTGGCACGGAGAGAAACCCAGAACCCATTATGTCCATGAGTCCTTTAGCTCCTGGCCAGGAGCTGCTCACACACTGCTGTGCTCTGCGCCCGTGACAGTTCCCATCAGTCACGAGACATTTTCATTTCTGGAGCCCTCGCCCCAGTCCTGCTCTTGCCAATGGGGACAGCAGCTCCCTGACCCCCAAACAACCCTTGCAGCAGGGCTTGGCTGCAGCACCGGGGGCAGCTCTGGGGACTCTGAGGTGCTGGAGACATCCTGGCACCCCCTGCACACCATCACCCTTTTTAGCAAAGCCTGCTGGAACCCAGGGGTTCCTGTGATGCCTTTGGCTGACCCAAACCCTGCTCAGGAGGCTTTTCAGCCTTGCCAGAGGTGTCAGAGAGCCTGAAATGATACTGAAAATGCCTGTGGCTCTGATTCTAATCCATGGAACAGGTTG
>VXBU01013336.1:232632-292908 GCA_013400315.1 Bombycilla garrulus
AAAGATCAGAGCTGACCCGGGGCGGGCACAGTGTGTCTCTGGACGCGTTCTGTGCCAACCCTGGCAGGGCAGAGAAATCTACTTTTGCTAAGGAACTGATAAACTGCCTTGAGAACACCAACAAACCACTGCAGACTCCTTCAGCAGCACAGGCTGCAAACCTGGACTGTTCTGTGCATTGTGGGGTCTCCTGGGGCCAAGGAAATCCTCACAAAGCCCATGAAACCCTCTCGGTGTGTGCAGGGGTCCAGCCCGGTCCAGCCCAGGGGGAAGGGAGGAGCAGTGTTTCCCAAATGGGGAGGGAAATCAGCAATTGAAATATTTAATTAAAACCTGACTTTAAACTACTTGATATCTATTTTTAGGAGGGAGATGGGGAACAAGGACATTCAGAGCTGCAGGAAGGTGATGCTGGGATGAAGATGGGAAGAGCACCCACCACTGGAGTCTGCACCCTGCACATCCCTGGGGCTCTGCACCTTCCAGCCGTGCACACAGAGCCATTCCAATCCAAATTATAGGAATTCAGGGAACAGCCAGTATTGCCCAGCATGGAAACACCAATGGGGACATGCTGTGCAGCATCCTGGCTGCTCTGAGTCCTGGATTCAAGTCCTGGGGTCACACCAGTTCTGCATTTCAAGGCAAATAAAGTGAGCTGTACACAGCTTTGTGTGGAAGGTGACAGGGGAGGTTTGAGAAAAGGCCTTCAGATAAATCTGTTGTTTGTAGGCATTAAAAAGCCAGTTGTGCTAATCCTGGCTGCTGTGATTTTAAGCTTCAAGTGCCACTGGTTGCATTATCTTGTTTCTTGGCTGCTTGAGACAGGAAAATTACATTTCAATTGCTTTTTAATTCAACTTAATCTGGTGCAAAAGTTAGCGTGCACCCTCTAATTTTGTTTTCTGAGCGGTTTGTTTCCACTAATTCCTAATCAGCCAACACTAAATCAAAACAGGCCTGGCTCAAGCTGAAATAGATGAGTCCTCGCAACCTTGCCAAGCAATTTAATTAAATTGGCTTAAAATCACACCCCAAGGTAAGTGGGGGCAGCCTCCTGCACAGGCCAGCCCCCGGCTTTTGGGCCCCTGCCTGGAGAGCTCTGGCCCAAGGTGCTGCAGGGTGTGAATGTGAAACAAGGCTGCGAGAAGCTCATGGTTATCCTGGGCTGCTCCTTTCCTCCCTGCTCCTTCCCTTCCCTCTCCACCTGCCAAGCACAATCAGCCCCATCCTGTTCCGTTCCCTGTCACTTCTAGAGCACAGAGGGAGAGGATGGGGAGAGAAAAACTCGTGGAATGGATGAACATCGCTCTCCTTGTCCTTCACTCTGGTCCCTGATGCCATGAGAGGTGGCACTGCCATGCAATCGACCCCAGGAGCAGGCTGAGGATGAGAGGGGTGGATTTGAACCCGTGCTGAGGGCACAGAGAGATCGATTTTTGCCAAATGGGGAAGGGAACAACCTCTGGAGGAAGGAAAAGTTTTGGGTTTCAGCATAATAAGAAAGTATCACAGCTAATGGAGAGGCAAGGAGATAAAACCCTAAATCTACATGACAGTGTCCCCTGAGCTCAGCCTTGTGTGCTCAAGCTGAAAATCCCCATTGTGACAGGTATGAGAAGCTGTGGTTCCAGAGTAGGGTTTTTTTTGAGGCTGTTCACCCCCACTCTGCCACCCTTCACCCAACACTGCACCTCAGTGAGGCTCTGACTGGGGTAGATTTGAAAACACTCGTTTTAAGCCCTGAGAGAAAAGCCCTGATCTCCTCTCCTGTGTTTCTCATGTTTCTTGCATGGATTTACCCTCACTGCATGTGGAGAAAGGCACCAGCCACGGAAGGTGTCAGCGTGTGGCATCTCTGAGGTGGGGAGAGACGAGGCAGGAACAGCCCGGGATCCATCCTGGGGTGCTGCACAGGCACAGCAGCTGCTTGGAACAACCCCTCTGCGAGAGGAGAGCCTCAGCTGGTGGAGAGGGAGCAGAGGGAGGGGTCCCTGCCAGCCCCTGCACGGCTGCTCTCACACAGCTCCTCTCTGTCAGCAGCAGCGTGGTTCTATTAAACCTACATCAACAAATTAATTTTACTTATTAGTTATACTAACACCAAGGAAATAGCCATGTGGGTCCTGAAACAGCTGATGATGGAAGTGCTGGTGGATTATAGAATTGTGATGTGTCCTGAGCTGGAAGGGACCCACAAGGATCAGAGTTCAGCTCCTGGCCCTGCCCAGGACACCACAACAGTCCCACCTGTGCCTGGGGGCGCTGACCAAACCCTCCTGGAGCTCTGGCAGCCTCGGGGCTGTGTCCATTCCCTGGGGAGCCTGTTGAGTCCCTCACCACCCTCTGGGGGAAGAACCTTTCCCTGATATCCACCCTAAACCTCCCTGACACAGCTTCACGCCTTCACGAATGCGGGACAGGGATGGAGCCCGGAAATTCCGCCTTTTCCAGCTGGGATCCATCCTCCTGGCACACAACCCGTGAGGGAGGCAGTGCTAACTCCGCCGATCCCTCCTGGGGTGCCAGAGCTCGGGCAGCTCGTGACTTTCCCAGCAGCAGCCACAGCTTCTTGTCAGAGCCGTTGTTGGTGCAGGGAGCCGGGGTGGAGCTGTGCGCCAGGCACGGAACAGGCACGGGATAATGGCAGCCCCCATCTGCTGCAGCCTGTCGAATCAGGACATGCAGAAGGTGGGAGAAGGGATTTATTGTTATCTCTGCCTTACTGCTGAGCCACAGGCAAAGGCGAGCGCTGCAGCTGGATTTGCTGAGGCTGAAGGTTCAGTTTGTGGCTGCCTTTAATTTAGTGCAGCAGCCTCAAAAATGTGGTCCTGCTGTTGTGCCGCTGATCCTCTGCAGCCAGGGAGCCACGGGGATGTGTCAGAGGATCATGAATTTTTTTGAGTTGGAAAGGACCCTAAAGCTCATCTCATTCCAAGCCCTGCCACAGGCAGGGATACATTCCACCATCCCAGGTTGCTCCAAGGTCTTGGACACTGCCAGGGATCCAGGGGCTTCTCTGGGCACCCTGTGCCAGGGCCTCCCCACCCTCACAGGGAAAAATTCCTTCCCAATATCCCATTTAACCCTGCCCTCTGGCACTGGGAAGCCATTTCCTCTTGTCCTGTCCCTCCATCCCTTACCCAAGTCCCTCTGGAGCTCTCCTGGAGCCCCTTTAGGCTCTGGAAGGGGCTCTAAGGTCTCCCTGGAGCCTTCTCCTCTCCAGGTGAACAGCTCTGTCAGCCCATCTCCATGGGAGAGAAAAGAAGGAGGAGGAAAAAGAGAAGGAAAGAAGGATGGTTTTCCATCATTTGAACATCAGTTGAAACAGCTCCTGTTTTGCCATTCTGTGGTGCTTTTCAAGGCAAAGTGTTCTTCAGGTCCTTTTTCCAGCCAAGAAATGGGATCGCTCTGAAATGTCAGCACTGAAAAGCAAAGAGGAAAGGAATCATATTGACATTACACAGAAGAAATCTATATTTATTGGTAGAGAAGCTTGGGAGAGTTGGGAACTCCCTGGGAATCAAGGGAAAGGGGATTTGTGTGCAGGAATACAGCTTGTGGAGTGCAGCACCGACAGATGATGCCATCAGCTGGGCTGGGAGCTCCTGCTGAGCTATCAGAGCATTGGGAGGGAGAGCAGCAGGGCTGTGTGAGTTGTGGGAGCTCATTCCCACTTTCCAAGGGCAGCTGTTTGTGTCCATTCAGCTCCACTGAAAGCGGATGCCCCAGAAAACCAGGGCAGCCCTGGAGCGCCTGTAACTCCACACCAGGCTCAGCGTTAAGGAACTAATTTTAACTTCTGAGCATCCTCCTTTCTGCCAGCCACAGAGGGATTAGGGTAATAGTTTTTGAAATTATTTAAAAATAACATCAGAGTTAATCAGAGTTATTTATTAAATCCATTATCCTCTGTCAGTTATGGGACACTGATTCAGCTGCAGAAACTATAATCACCTATGGCCAAAATCTTACTTTTTTTTTTTTTTTTTCCTTAGCAATAATTATTCCTCTAGTCCCTGACTCTGTAACTCAAGGAACTGAAACAGAAATCTATGGTGCATTTGGGGGTGAGGCACAATGGAGTGATGAAGAAACCTTGGAATTAATCAAAAACCCAGATAATTTTGTATAAATCATGCATATCCTTGCTCCACAGCACCTACCAGCAGAAAGGCTAAGCTGCTCTCTAAAGCAGTGAAGTGCCTTGTAAATCATGCAGAGAAGAGAAACTCCATGAAAACACCAGGAAATCCACATAAATCATGGGGTCCTGAGCCTCTGGATGGCTCTTGGCTGTCAGGGAGTGCATGTGCAGCTTAATTAGAGGAGGAGATGAGCTTTCCTGCTGCCAGACTCTGCTCACCTTGCTCCAGCGCCTCTGATTGTCCCAGCTGAGGACAGCATTTCAACAGAAATTAGTGTCTTTGTTTAAAATGTGTATTTAGGGCCCTTCCTTTGAAAGCCATGCTCAGGAAATGCTAAAAAGAGGATTGGACATGCATATTTCACCTGATCCAAGAGCTGCAGGTAATTTTTGCTAAGCCCAGAGGTGATGCTCTTCTCTGTTGCACATCTCATACATACAAATTTGGGAATGAGCTTTTGGGGAGCCCTCTCTGGTCATTCCATCTCCTTGTGCCACCTCCTTCCTGCCACTCCACTGCTCCGAGGCCTGTCCTGGAAATGTGACAGTGTAACAAACTGTAAAAATGTGAACCAAATTCTGTGTGACCCACCGGTGTCCTGGGCTGATCCCACAGCGGGGGCGGCAGAGAGGGGGATTCTGCACCACAGCTTCACCTCCTGAGAGCCCACCTGGGACAGGACTTGCAGCTCTGGGGTGTCCATCATCAAGGATGAGGAGCTGCTGGAGCGAGGATGCCATGGAGATGCTCCAAGGGCTGCTCTGGAGCCAGGCTGGGACAGCTGGGGGTGCTCACCTGGAAAGGAGAAGACTCCAGGGTGACCTCAGAGACCTTTCCAGGGCCTAAAGGGGCTCCAGGAGAGCTGGAGAGGGACTGGGGACAAGGGATGGAGGGACAGGACACAGGGAATGGCTTCCCAGTTCCAGAGAGCAGGGTTAGTTGGGATATTGGGAAAGAATTCCTGGCTGTGAGGGTGGGGTGGCCCTGGCACAGGGAGCCCAGAGAAGCTGTGGCCGCCCCTGCATCCCTGGAAGTGTCCAAGGCCAGGCTGGACAGGGTTTGGAGCAACCTGAGACAGATTAGTGTATCCCTGTCCATCACAGGAGCTGGAATGAGATGAGCATTAGGTGTCCTCCCAACCAAACCATTCCACGATTCTCTGATTCCATAACTCCTTGCATTGAGTGCTACAATTGAAAATGTCACACTGAAAGTTGGATACAAGGAAGACAGACTTGAACTGTGCTTTCCTGCGTGTACCCCTCCCTGAAGGTTTTGATGACAATGCACAGACTGTCTCCTGCGGGATCTGTGACTCACTGAGCACCTGGTGGGGTTGGGAAGGCCTTGGCATTGTCCCCATCAGACCCTCTGTGCCCACGAGCAGCGATCTGCCCTTGTTTGGTCAGAGCCTGGTGGTGTCTCTGTAGAGACAGCATCCCTGCAGCCCTCACAGGAATAACTGATCCTCCCCAAGCAAGCACAGACAACAGCTGAGAATGAGGTTGCAGCTTTCATTATTTTCTAAATGACTAATAAATGCAAAAACATCTTGCAGTCTCCTGAGGCAGATCTTTATATAACCCCGTGATCCTTCAGCAGGGCTTTCTGATCCGGATTCCATTCCTCCCTGAAGAACCAGAGACCAGTTTGCTTCTGCTGCTGAAATGCAGCCCCAAAATGCAGCATCCAGGCTGAGCTCCTTGTTATTCCAAGGCTTGTCACAGCAGCACAAAGGCTTGAGGCTCTATAACAAGCAGTCACAAATGGTTTTGTACTCCCTGCTCCTCACCTTGTCCTCCTCCATTCACATCCTCCTTCTTTTTAATTGGGAGTGTCACTCTGGACACCTGGGCTGCTGTGGTCAGCCTGGGATCCCTGGCAGCACTGAGGCAGAGACAAGAGCCTTTCTTGTGTGTGGTCTGTATTGGATGGGTGGAATGCAGGTGAGATACATGCAGGAAATTCTCCTTTGTGAGGGTGGGGAGGTTGCACAGATTCCCACAGAAGCTGTGGCTGCCCCTGGATCTCTGGAAGTGTCCAAGGCCAGGTTGGATGGGGCTTGGAGCAACCTGGGATAGGGAAAGGTTTCCCTGTCCATGGCAGGGCGTGGAACAAGATGAGCTTTAAGGTCCTTCCAACCCAAACCATTCTGAGCTCCTACATGGGCTGACCTGCCTTAATCTGAAGGCCATTTTCCAACCTGAAGCAGAATTATGCTCCACATCCCTTCAGGCAAGAGGGCTGGACTCTCAGTCTCACTTTACCACGATGAAAGAATCTGTGTCAGGGCAAGAAACTGAGCCCACACCAAAGGCAAACATCCTGCTAAGCAGACAACTCCCTCCTCAACCCGTGTGGAGTGCAGGGTTCGCTGTTCCCTGCTGCTATCGGGGACGCGTCACTCCACACCTCTCCTCTGCTCTCTGAGGGAACCTTCCACCCTTCCCAGATGATGCAATCACGAGGGGACAGGGCTGGTGCAGCAGCTGCAGCCCAGCCCGGGCTGTCCCAGCAGGTTGTGAGCGTGTGCTGTGCTGGAGCAGAGCGTGGCCAGCGAGATACAGGACATGGACACGGCTACAACACGTCACCAACCTCAGCAGCAGGCACCCTTGGAAGAGGACAGCAGCTTGGCTGAGTCCTGGCCCTTGTGGATGTTCTGTGAGCTGAGAGGGCCAGCAGCTATTTCAGGTTTACCATTCTGCCTTGGATCACTGCGTGCAGAGATCCAATTGCTGCCTTTGCAGCTCTCTCCTCCTGTGCGGTTAAAACATTTATTGTTTTTTTTTCTCGTTACACATGAGCAAACAGGTCAGAACCCGTTATTTATTTGATGCATTTCACATCCTTCTCTAAGATGTTGGGCTGAGAACCGTTTACAACCTCCATTCACAGATTCAAGGTTTGAAATAATTACCCAAAAAAGCCCAGAAAATCTGAGTTACTCCAGAGAGATTCCTGAGGAGTTAATCACAGTTCTCAGCATTCAGGACTCCGGCTGTCCATGGTTTCTGTGGTATTATCCTGCTCCTGATGGGACATGCTGAGTTCCTAGAATCAGATTTTCAGGGTGAATAGTCAGTTACGAATTCAAGAGGTGGGTGTAACATGAACTCTCTAATTTTCACCTCAAAGCAGTTGTTTATCTGAATCTTCCTGCTTGGAAACTCAATCCCGAGCGTGTTCACCCACAACACCCACAGAGGCAATCCTGGCAGGGTAACCACATCCCAAACGCTCCAGCTGAGGCAAATATAGCAGAGAAATGCTTAGGGCTGATACAGGAGCTGTTGTCTTTCATGTCTTTCAGGGCAGTTCATACCCACTGAGTGACTGAAACATGCAGGATGGGAACACAACAACAGCTTTATCCTCTCTGCTTGCAGCAAACACACGGGGTTTATTCATCATAAACATGGGGCCCAGAAATGATTTCAAAATGAAACTGCAGTTCCATCACCAGCGTGGCTGCTCCTGCCAAGGGTTCAGCCTGAGGTCTGCCTGCCAAAGACCAGGTCTGATGGAATCTGCTGTTCCACCTTGGCAAGAAAATACGGCCAAGGATGTGACTTTGCACGGAAATTTCTTTAGATGGTCTTTTTATTTCAGCCTCTTGTCCCCTACCCACCAGTAACTGAGTTTATAGAACACCCTACAAGGCAAGACAAGAAGAAATTGCCACAAAACAAAGCATTATTTGGTGTCTCCTGAGGGATTAAAGCCTCCCAATCAGGCTCCCAGTATTATCACTCCCCTGGATTTATGGATAAAGAATGTGATGTCTCTTTTAAAATGTGATTCCTGGTTCAGGCCCTTTGGACAGCTCTGAAAGAGCTTGGCCAGCCCTTGCAAACACACATTTTCCAGGACCTTGGGTTAAACCTGGTGGGTACCTGCTGTGTGTGGTGGCTGGGAAGAGCTGTGGGAAGGAGAGCAGGAAGGGCCATGGGGCAGCAATGGGAGGCAGAGAGAGAAAAGGATGGTGCCTGCAGGTGTGTGTGCAGCCCATCTGCATTTATATTGACTGTTTTCTTTCAGGTAGACTTGAATTCACAGGTATTTTAACCAAGTTTATGAAATTCCACATGATCTTGAGGAAATGAAATCTCAGTGTTTTAACTCACCCCCAGATGTTGGCACGGCTTTGCCTCTTCCTTGACTTTTGGGTCTACATTTACACCTCAGCTTTTAAAAAGGTCACTCCTTCTGGCTTCACACTGAAAGGTCAGAACAAACCAGACATTTTGTGGGTAGATTGTCTGCCAAAAAATGGGCTGACACTGGGTAGACAACTCTGAAGGTGTAAGTTGTCGTCATGTCCTGCCTCAGTTTCCCCAGCTGTGAAAGGATGATGAGGTATAAAGAATCTAAAGTTCCAGAAGAGTCTGAGCCCTACACCCAAGAAAATCTGTTTGATGCAGAGTTTGTATGAGCTATTTTGTGTCACATGTTTATTTTCTGTAGGCGTTTGGTTTGACATTTCACTGGTCTGGTTCAGGGACCACGTTAGTCCCTGCGTTTCAGGGAGGTGATGAAGTGCAGCCCTGAGCCAGGGCTCAAATATACATTGCAAATCCAGGCACCTCAACCCAGCCAGCCTACGGATTTAGCTGTGTAGATTGAGAGGGGAAATGGTTGCTGAGCTGTTACATTCCTTATCTCTGCCTGATCAAAGCGGAAACGGACGGAGGAAATTTCTCCTTCCTGCTCCGCGGGTGAAATTCACCCCAGAGCAGCAGATTGCAGCTGTGGGTGTCACACCAGGACCTTTTGGAGCCGGGAAATTGGTTTCCAAGGGCACAGCCCTGCTGCCTTGGAGTCCTTGCACGCATGTATTTTTAGCCCATCAAGGTTTTCGGGAGGATGGTGGGGAAATGAGATCACCAGCACAGCCAAGGCCATGGCTGAATCCAACCTGTGCCAAGCTGCAGCACAAGCAGCGGCCTCTAAACCCAGACCGTGGTGGCCAGAAGTCCACAAGTCCCTTCCCCAGCCCAGGGGTTTGTCCCATGTGCCCATGCTGACTCCTGAGCCGGCTCAGTCACCGGGCTGGCGCCCAGCCTCGCTCGGGGCTGCAGAGCTGGGACAGAGAGCAGCCCTGGGCCTGGGCAGCGTGTCCCTGCCGCCGGAGAAAGCCACGGCACAGCCCCTGCTCCCTTTAATCATGGCAGTGATGAAATCAGCTCCTCCTCCGCAGCGAGCAGCGAGCTGGGCAGGTAGGGCTGGTCCCCGGGGACACATCTTTGGGTGCTGGACACGGGCACGGCGCTCACCATCAGCTGGGGCCTTTAAAGCTGCTGCGGATGTGTGGGCGGGGGAAGGAAAAGTGCCTGGAGTGTGGGACACGGTCTGCTCCCGGCACGGAATGGGTCCCAAAAAATGCAAAGCCCTGGGACACGAGTCACGCCCTTGAACTGCCCCGCTCCCTCCTCTGGAATGGCTTTGCCACAGCTCGGGCTGTGACAAGAGTGAAAACCACCACGGGCCATGGGAAATGGATGTGCCGTGGACTCTCCTGGTAGTTTTTGATGGCTGAGGGCAGGAGCTGATGAACCAGGCCCTCCCTTTCAGTTTCCTCTGAACCCCCATCCAAAAACTGCCCTCACCAGAACTGGTCCAACAGTTTTCAGGAAAAAAAACCAAACAGATGGGAGGAAAGCTCCCTGTTCTCAGCCATAGGCAGGTTCCCAGTGGCCTGGCCCTAGTGAGGAAGGCCAAAGAGAAAGGGGGAATATTCTCCCTATTTTCCCCCAGTCAGTCTCTTGTTTTCTGACTCCTCTTAAGAGCTGCCCACTCATATTTGGGATCTTCCTTCTTCTGTGGGTTCCTGTTGAACTGGAAGGTATCACTGGTGTGAAGAAGACACCACCACAGGAAACTCTAGGTTTCTTCAACCTGCTTCTCAACAATGTGGGAAACACTGCTGTCCTTCTCTTTTCTTTCCAGTTTTACCTTCTACACAGAAGAAAAGCCAAAATGACTGATGGTTATAGAGAAAAGAGTGTGGACGACACTGACCTCATGCTCTACCTGACCTGGCTCTACCTGAGAAAGAGAAACACAAGGCTATGAACAAGCCCTGGGACAGACTTTTCCTTCTGGGTGAAGAGAAAGGGTTTCCTTGTTAAAAGCAAATGGCAACACACCAGAATATTTGAGTTCTCTGCTTTCCTTTGCCCTCTCTACAAATTAATTCCCTGCACTTCTTTTTGCCCATTCATAAAACAGGGGGGAGCCTTGGTCTGTGGCTGCGAAGAATCCACACTCACAGGGAGCTCTGGGGGCTCCCAGGTGGTCTGGAAATGGGAATAAATAGCAGTGGGAGGAATAATCACAGTGTTTGCAGAGAGCATGGAGATTCCTGAGAGAACAGCGCTGTAAGCAGCCTCGGGGATCCTCAGCCAGGAGGGATTTCCCACCACTTTATTTCCTGCCACCTGCACAACCAAAGCATAGTGAAAAGTGTTTTATCTGGGTAAAATATTGTGGGGAGCAGGCTATTCAAATAATGAAGGAGACATAAGCATCAATAATCAGAGAGGGAGACTCAGTCTTTTTTGCCATGATGGCAATGAGGAAAGTTGTTTGGCATCAACTAGAAAGAATTCCACCGTGCTGAAGGCAGCTCCTCTCCTCTCCTCTCCTCTCCTCTCCTCTCCTCTCCTCTCCTCTCCTCTCCATTTTCTATTTTCCATTTTCCATTTTCCATTTTCCATTTTCCATTTTCCATTTTCCATTTTCCATTTCCTTTTCCTTCTTTCCTCTTTGTTCTTCTCTGTCTTTTTCACTCCCCTCAGACTCCGCTGTGGGGGTCAGTAAAACAATTCTGAATTTGAAGACATGAATAGCAGCTACACTTGGCCATGCAGCAGAAATCCTGCTATTCAAGCCTTGTGGGATTCCTTCGGTGGTTTCCTATTCCTCCTTCCAGCTTCCTCACCGCCAGACCTCTGGATTGTCAAGTCCCAGCTTGTCCCTGCGCGCCTTTTTCCTCCTCCACAGGTTCTCCCCTCAAGGCTCTCCCTGTCCCACACGCATTCCTAGCCTGTCTTATGCTGCCCTCTATCCTTGGAATAACCTTCCTCCTACTCCAAGCAGCAAACCTCACTTCGTTCCTCTTTCCCAGCTTTCTGCCTGCAGATCCCAGCGTTGCCCGACCATTCGCTGTGGGTGTCTGGATCCCGGAATACCCCAACCCTCTTTTCTAGAACGCTGAGGCGCTGAACCCTGCAGTGTACTTTGCATTTGGTTCCTTCTTGGAGCTGGAATTAGCCAGACTCCTGCCTGCCCCAAACCCAGGGCTGGACCCCTGTGGAGAGCCCCTGGCAGGGCTGAACCTGAATGGCATTCCTGCTCACAGCGGTAACTCAGCTTTTCCCGGGAGCTCACTGACAGAAAATCGATTCCCCGTGTTGGTTTGGATGGTGAGGGGTCGTTGTGCTCAATGCCCAAGGCTGCTGCATCGAGCATCCTGCTGGTTTTTGCAGGAATCCCTGGAAGATCAAGTGATCCACATGAATCCTCTTCTGGAGACCCTTAAAATGCTGAAAATAGGAGTATTTTCCTAATTTTTAAGTAGCAGCCTTTCACTGGTAGGTCACTGTAGACCCTACAAAGATCTTCCCTCAGAAAAACCAAAAACTACCTTAAAACACTTCCTCAAGCAGTAAAATTAATTTCTATTTACTAACACTTCCCATTGAGCATTACTGGTTCCTATTTTCTTGAACTGAGTTTATCACTTTCATTTTGCCTTCCTATTTTTAGATGTCAAATTTTTATATGTCAAATAAAAAATTAGTTTTGAACAACCCCTCAAATCAATGCCCTTTCAACTGATCACTGCTGCAAAGACTCAAAATGCAGATTATTTTTAATGTTACAGATTTTTTTCAGATTATTTTGCAGATTTTCTGTGGTTTATTTTTAATTTTGGAGTTCTCAGTGATCACGTAAAACATTGGGAGTTTCAACTGAAGCCTCACTCCTGTTTCTGTGTGCTACATACTTCTGCCATATGCTGCAGAAAAAGGAGGATTTCTTTAAGCTCTAATACAGAATCCAAGAAGAAAGAGGGTTTTTTATAGATCTGATCTTTGAAAAGATTAAATTTCCTCTTACTGACTTGCAAATTTGCCCCTACAGGCAACTCTGTCTGTCCCTGATGAACACTCAGAACCTCTCAGCTACTTTCTGTTTTCCTACAGATATTGCAATCTTGATTAACAGACTCATCTTTTATTTTCTCATCCAGGGCAAATTTATCTGAATTCACTGTGGTGGCACAGGGAGGCTGGCTGAGGTTAACACTGGGAGTTGTAAGTAAGCAGATAATTCTCCATATTAACTTCGCTTTGGATTTTTGCTTGTGTTGAATGGAGCCTGCTTTGATTAAATCAGACACGAGCAAATCTGAAATGAATTCTGTGAACTGGAGGGATCTGTGCTGCTCTAAATGAAACCAAACTCTGTCTCTTCTTCTACAGTGCAGTGACATGTTTTAGATGATGACAAATTTATTTCCTCTTTCTTTAGCTGCCTGTGAGACTGTGCACACAGAAAGGACACGATGCCTCCCCCAAAGCCGTACATTTTTCACTCCACGATTATATTGCAACCATTACTAACACTCATCAGCACAATACTCTAATTGTCTTGCAACCAAGACCCCAAAAATAGCTCTGCAGGGAAGGTTCATTGTTCTGTGCTTGCACATGTGCACCCAACACTAAATTGAGAGCCACAAATCTCAGCTCTCAAGGTGAAAAGACCCCAGCACATTTCCTGACTGAAGCTCTTCAACACCCAGAAGAAGGGGAGAGGAAACATATGGACCAGTCATTCTTTAATGTGGGATTGTTTGGATCCCTCCGACTTTCAACTCATCCCAGATTTGCATCACACCCAGCAACCATATGTTGGATTTGCCTCTGTGGACAGTTCAAGGCCAAGGCAAGCTGAGGTTGTTTCCTGGCAGGTTTCAGCCTCCTCCTGGCATGGCCAGACCTTGGCTGGAGCTCTGTGGGCAGAAGGGATTGTGAGTCCTCCCCAGAGTCACTTGGAGTGACCAGAATTGGCAATCAAGGTGATTTGATTTGAAACTCGCCTGAAGAACTCACACAGTGCAGCTCACAGCACGCTCACTTGGAGAGAAGACTCCAGAGGAAAGGTTGAAAATGCCCAGGCAGGACCTCCTGGGGATTTGGTTTCCCTCTGGGGATTTTGGAGAGAATTGATGCAGTGAGGTCTAGAGGAGGGATGGCTTTGTGGAGACCAAAAGCTTCTCCACCTTCTCCAGAGCTCTTCACTGAAACAAAGCACAGTGCAAGGACACAATTCACAGGGAAACCTTATAAACCATGCACTGGCAGTTCAGAGGATGATCAGAAGGAGGATGAGTTATCCTGGAAAGCTGTTCCTGAACCCAGCAATGGCATAACTGGACAAGAAATGGCATTTTCTGCCTCTCTTTCACCTGCTGCTAAAATATCTGTACTAAACCTTGTGTCAGTGGGAACATTGTGAAGGTTAAAGGCATGTTCTGGGAGCTTCACTGAAGGATGTTGTAGTTCCTGCTGCACTCACAGGACTTCCAAAGGATATTGGTGAAACACTGCTTTCACTGATATCAAAAGCAAAATTGTCACTGACATGCATAGGACTGTGACTTTTCAATCTCTGGCTGCTGAACACATCTGATATGTTCCCCTCCTGGAAAAGTCACGTGTCATTTCTCAGGAATGAGCCAAGAGATTTTATAATTTCTTCCTCGAACTTACTGGTACAGCACTTTGTGTGTGTAATTCACTGCCTTTAACACTCACATCCTCCATTTCTAGGATGAAAAAACCTACTCACCAGAACTGTGCTTGGTCAGAGCACTGAAATGGGTTCTCTGCAGTGAGGGGTTGTTACTAATTATCCAGGAAGAAGAGGATTGCAAGTGACTTTTCCTTCGGCAGCCCAGAGTGAGAAAGGAAAGCTGTCTTCCCTTATCTTGATCAGTCCATGGGAAGGTTTCCCTTGATCTGGCAGGGCTGCCATGAAGGTAAAAATGATCATTTTCAAACTGATGTGTTGAGCTGCTTCATGCTAATTGCTTCAATCTCCTCAGGACAGGGAAGACAGCCAGGACAAATTTCATTATTCTTGAAAAGGTTTGGGTGTTCAATCCCACTTACTTCGATGTGGCTGCTATGTCAAAATCTCCTGGGCAGCCTGAGCAACTCATCCCACTAAGGGGTTTTTTTTTGGGTTTTTTTTTGGTTTTTTTTTGTTGTTTTGGGTTTTTTTGTTGTGAAATGCTGGAAACGTTCTCAGGAAATCATTTTTAGAAGAAAATTCATTTTCCAGTCCAAAACCTGTTTGTTATGCCTTGTTTGAACTGATGGTATTTGTGAAATTACCTCTTGGTCTGCCTCTTGCTGCAGAAACTTCTTCTGCGTGCTCAATCCTAATTTTTAGTGCTGGGTGCATCAAGGTGTGATCACAGCAAAAAACCACAGCTGGTGGGGAAGAGCCACTTCTCACTGGAAGCCTGGAGGAACCTCAGTGAAACTGGAAACACAGCAAACAGGATCCTTCCCCCCCTGGCGTGAGCTTCCTGTAGGAATAAAATTCAATTCTTCAACCTGAGGATAAACAAGCGACTGAGGAGCAGCTGGGACAGCCTGGAGATTTGTTCAGTTGTCTGTGAGCTGAAGCCTGAAGGTAAAATACCTGCTCCAGAGCAAACAAGCGTGGTGGAGGAGTGTCTGGTTCACTCAATGGCCCGGGGTTTGCAGGACTTCAGACGAGCTGTAACAGGGTTTATTTGAAGCCTGAAAACTGACAGATCTGAAAGCTGTGGCAGAGACCACAGGTTAAAACCTGCTCATTTCACATACGTGTGTAATCTCAAGGAGCAGCTTTTGTGAGGAGAACACTTGACCCTTTGTCTAGTTTTGACACGTATTTTCCTTTTGAATATCATTTTGAAGAGTATCTGTTGCTGAGCAGAGCTTATTGGGAATATCTGCTGGCTTCTGAGACTATTATAAGCAGGACTTGAGCTACAGAGAGATCAAACAGTCTCCAGCTGCTGAACTTCCAGTGCCCTTTCCAGCAGCTGTTGGTATTTTACAGCTCCCAGGATTTATACATTGCAAACAAGGCTTTTGTAGGAAGCAGATATGATTTTTATAGGCTCCAAAGACAGGCAGTCCCAAATCATGGCTCACAGTAACACACTGCAAGATTCTCTGGTGTGTTTGGAGCTGTGTGCTCTCCCTGCTCTGGGCAGGATGGGAGAGCAAAGCACAGTGTTAGTCTGATGGGACATGGCTGCTCAAATCTCAGTGGGATGGAAAATGATTTTAGATGTTTGACACCATGGCCTGGCTTCCAGCTTATAGTGCAGATTAGGAATTCCCTTGTGGGGGTCTGTGTCCCTTCTGTCCTTTGATGTCCTGGGCTCTGGTCCAAAAGAAGAGACTTCTGACTCAGGGTGTCATGGAGAAATTCAAGCAGAAGCCCAGGAGGAGCAGGCAGAGGTGGACAGCATGGAGCTGGGTTGAGATCTCACGCTTGGTGACACAAACCAGGACAAAGCCAGTGTGCTCTGAGCTCAGCCAGTTCACTGAGATTGGAAAAGCTGCTAAAACCAGACTCTTGCTTCTGGGGAATACAGAATGACCTTAAACAACACACTGATTTTTTCTTTTTTTAAATGAACAGATGTGCTATCGAGAATCACAGCTGCCACAGGGCACAGGGCCTAGCAGATGGCTGAGCTGTCAGCTCAGGATCTGATCCTGCTTTGCTGCCTTGCTGGTGAGTTTGGAGCCACGGTGGAGCACAGGCACAGCCCCTCCAGAGCTCATGGAACCCAGGGGCAGCAGCACCTTGTCTGAGGTATTATTGCTGTGCTCCAGCCAGCCCTGCTGGACTCTGTGTGTGTGTGTGTGAGTGAAGGGATGGAGCTGAGAGCTGCTTTCCTTCTGTCCTTCCCAGTTTGTTCTTGCTGAGTATGCAGCAAGGGAATGGGGACAAAGAGGGATTTCCTCCCTGTTGTTTAGATTAACACGTTCACCTTCCCTCCAACAGTGGCTGACAAAGTTACTCAGCTGCAGACTGGAGAGTTCCAGTGGGGTCACCACCAGGCCCAGGGGAAAAGCAGGGAAAAGCTGGAGTATAAAGAGATCCTCTCAGCATCAGAGTGCCAGAATGGAGGGTTTGGCCAGCAGGTCACTGGTGGCCATCCAGGGCTGCCACTGTGACAGCCTCTGGGCAAACCAGCCAACCTCCTCAGGCCCAGGGGAGGAGAAGGGGAACATCAGTTGTGTTTCTGCCATGCCCCTTCTCCATCCTGGGTAAGCTGGAGCATGCTCTTAGCAAAGTCAGAGATGAGCCCAAGCCCTCTGCATGAGCAGATCTCCCCAAACTTCCGTGGGGTTTTCATGTACAGCGACACTGGGAAAAGCACAAGCTTGTCCCAAATTGTGCGTGTTTCCATAAAGGCAGAGGTGGCTGTGCCATACAGAAATGTGCATCTCAGAAATCCTTTCCAGTGATATTTAATTAATTGAAAACACTGATTATGTAAATGTCTGACCTGTGATGCAATAGCTGAGCGTTTTAAAGCACAAAGAACAACAAGGCTGTTCCCTGACTCCCCAATATGTTGCCACTGGCTTTGATTAAAAATACAATCCTTAGAGATATTCTGAAAAGGAACAAACCCCCAAAAACTCATGGCTTCTTTCTAGTAACACAGAGCTCCAGGAAAGCTACCTAAAAGGCACATCAAGCAAAGATTAAATCAAGTTTTGCTTCCCTTGCTTGCATGTTGCTGAAGAGCCAGAGCCCTGCAGCTCGCTGCAGCCTGTCTCGCCTTTCCTGGTGGCTGTGCCTCGCCTCTCTGCTGTGCTGTCACACAGCCATGCTAATGCTTAGCAGCAGGAACAGTATTTAAGCATATTATCAAACTCCACCAGTTATTCATATACTCCACTGCACAGACACACTGACAGAACATGATCAGAGCATGAATTGCAGGCCCTTTGGTCTATCTTTTCTACACTCAGCAACTATTTCCTTTGTTTGCAACCAAGCAGGTTTTTGAAAGTGACATTTGACTGTGCCAAAATATGTTCTGATTGTGCTTGGTTATAGCAGCCTCTAAGCCACACTGTCCTCTCTGTCAATGTATCAAAGTATGAGCCCAAAAGGTAAAATATAATCCCTCCACAACAAGCTTTCCTTTGGCAGTGCTGCAGAATCATTTATTCAGGGCAAATGGGTTTTCCACGGAAAGGACCCCCTGTGAGGACTGAGACTCTAAGAATTGCTTTAATGCTATTGCCATGCCAGCATTAACTTGTTTCCTCTCCCTGTACCCACAGGGAGGATTTCTGCTCTCTCTGCACAGGTTAACAATCATAAATCTGCTTTCTCATGCACTACCAGGCTGTTCTCTTGCTGTAACTGAACTGGTCATGCCTTTCCAGGGTTGACACAGCATCACAGGATGGGAACAGAAGGACAAGGATCCCACCAAGAAGTGGTGGATTTGCTCAGAAATCCAGCATGTCCTGCTCTGGATCCTCCTTAGAGCAGAGGAGGCTGCAGGTAGAGTGAACATCAGGGTGCAATGAGTTCCGTCAGCTCCATGTGTCAGCACGCAAATGTCACCGGTTCTGGTGCCCAGCACTTCCCCATCGTTCCTCTGTGGAAAGGACAAAGCCTGTTACTGTAACACTCCTTTCATCCAGGTAACAGCCTGTGTCTGCCCCTGTGTCCTTCTCTTCTGTGCTGAAAGACAATCTTGTTCTGACCTTGAAATTTCTGCCCCTGCAGCACGAGAGGCAGACGGTGCGCGCCGCGCACTGGGAAGGCAGCACCAGCGCTGCTCCAGAAACATTCCTGCACAGATGGAAGAGTGAGTGCAGCCCTGGATTAATGACAGGCTACATAATCTCCCCCTGGCAGTCAGTGGCCTTCTGCTGCCCAGACAAATGTCAGGTTTCGATCAACCAGAAAAACCCGCTGCCTACCAGGACTGTCATCAGCTCAACTTCGCTGTTGAGAGGTGGATGGGAGAGATGGGGAAGCTGCTTTTCAGATTTTGAGCTATCAAAAGGACAGGGTTGCATCTTCGATCTACTCCCTGCAAGTGGAATTCCTTCTTGGGCTTTGCTAAACTGAAAAAGCAGCACCAGCATAAAAGGGGAGACTGACTCTTGAGATGCAGTCCAGCACCCAGAGGATGAGATGTTTCTTTCTGAGGTTGCTGTCACAGCAATTCCAGTAACTCTCAGGAATGCTGGAAACAGAACAGGAAAGTTCCAAGGAATCCTGTCAGTATTTTGCCTTGAAAGTCACAAATGAAGATGGGAAATACATTACAGGGGAAGGCTTGTGTTACTTTTCTGTGTATCCAAAGCTAATACAAATTGATACAGGGCTATGATTACATCAGGGAAATGCAAATAATTTTATAAACCAGAAGGTTTTCTCTCTCCAGCCTTGGTAACTCCTGTTAGTTCTTTCACTCCACTCCTCTTTGTCTCATTCCAGGAGCAGCTGGAGTAACTGAGGGTTGCTTTGCAGAGCACATCCCTGCATTTCACTGACTGGATTGCTCCAGATGGATTCAAACAGTCTGGGACAGCAATCCTCAGGCAAAGCACACAGTGCTCTCTGCACAAGCTGGGGCTGGCTGAGCCGATCCTCATTCAGGAATGAAAGAGTTTGGGTCACCCCTTCATAGGTTGCCTTGTGCCCAAGGGAATGTCAGGCTGAGAGACACTTCCAGGTGCCAGGGCCAGAGACAGGGTGTCTAATAAACCTCTCATTTTGTGAGAGGAGCACCAAGAGTTAGGAAATACACGACCTGGAACTAGACAAATTGGCACCATTTTTTATTGGGCTGTATTGCCTCCTGCAACCCTTTCTTTTTAGCAACATGAGTTTTCACCTATGACATATAATAAAGAGGAAGGACAAGCAATGGAGAGCAGTGAACAGCAAACAAATGGGCTATGAATAGGCAGTTACTGGTGCTGTTTGAATTCCAACACCATTACTGAATGCACAGCTTCCACTCGCAGATGGCAGAGGTCTGCATCCTGTGCAGGGATCCTGTCCCTGATGGGAAACCACAGAGGGAGTGCCTAGAAATGATTGCTTCCATTGCTTCTCCCAAGAACTTCCACAGGCAGGAATATCCACAGCAATACTTCAGTGCCTGTGGGATGGGAAGATGCAGCAATGAGGATTCTGCACTGCTGCTCAGTTCTTCTGTCATTATACCTTTCCATGTTAGACACCAAAACCTGAATCCCAGCTTTCTCCAGGGTTTGTGGACAATAAGAAGGCACCAGAGTTGCTGCTTGGCTCTCCTGGCCTGGGGGAAAAGGAGTGCAGAATTGGATATAAAAGGGCACCGTTTACTCCAGCCAAACTGGGCTGACTAAACTGGTGGCAGTTATGACTCAGGGTGCCTTTGGTGTAGATGGAGCTGCAGAGTCTGAGTTTCTACAGCAACCCACTTCCTCATGCATATAATATTCTCTCTTACACACGCTCCTGAAACTGACTTTTAATCAGACAGTTCAGTTAATAAAATTCAAATGAAGTGCACCTTCAGCTATGTAATAAATCTCACTTGCTCTTTACTATTCCTTAGTCAGGCAAAAATCCTACTAACTGATCATTTATCCAATTTAAGACTGGAAAGTAAAATGTAGAGAGATTGTTGTAGTCATCTAATATTAGCAGCATGCATCATTAATTTTGCACATATGTTTTTGTCATAACATAATGAAAGCAGCTATTGTAACAGCCACGCAGAAGGGAGCATTCTGTTCTTTCCAAGAACCTAAAATCTGCATTTCCCAACTTTTATAATAATTACACAATAGTCATCACTGCTCCAACCTACTCTATCCTTAGATTTCAACTTATGGATGGAGATCACTGCCTCAATATTACTTTAAAGCCAACAGCTGCAAGATTATTACTATTATTTTTCATTACTACTAAAACTATTCAGTGCACTTCCTGTCACAGCACAAGGTGTATTTTGGTTTTATCAAGGACAAAACTTCCACTCCTGCAATTGTTTCTAACCCCACATGTTCTGTTTGCCACAGGCTCAGCCTGATGGCAATTCAGAGGAATGGCCACAAGTTTCTGCTTTTCTGAGAGAAATTAAACATTAGGGTGAGGAAAATAAACTGAGGTTGTCCTGTTCTGCAGAATTAAACAGTGGCAATTACAGGCACTGAGAACCTTGCGATGTCTGGGCAGGAAAGATAAGGGCTGGGAGAAAAAATAACAGCCATGTTCACTTAGAGACACTGAGAAAGTCAGTGACTTTCTTGTTAATTATTGATAGGGCAAGGGGCCTGAATAATTTCTTTCCAAATCAATGCCAGAAAAGTTAGTAAATGGAGAAAATCCTGAAATCTGAGTCCATGCCTGCTGCCTCTAGGGAGTGGAAGGAGAATGTCTTCAAAATTCAAGGCCTGGATTTTCCACTTCTCAAACCAGCACAGAGAGAAGGGGTGAGGATATGAGCATGGGAATACAAGATTTCACTATTCATTAACATTTAAAAGCTGAAACAAAGATGTTTGGTTCACTTCTCTTACGTAAGACCACAAAGCCATCACAGAGGGCAGTTCCAGCTCAGAATCTCTTCACTTAGCCCAGGATGGATGAATCAGTTGGGTTTCTGGTAAGAGGGAAAAGAAAATGCTGACCAAGATATACAAGTTTAAGTGAAACAAAAAAAATTTAAAGCTATTTTCTACATGTGTTTGAATCAAAATCTGCATTTTTATCTGGGTACACACCTTCCCAACTCCAGTGAGAGCCAAATGAACCTGCACAGCTTTAGAAAGTAAAAGCTTTCAAAGGGTTCTGGTCCCATTTGGACTGGTGTGAATCTAGATCGTGACAAGAATCATTCTGCATTTATATCAGTTCAGAATTTGGCACACAGTCCTGACTTCTGTGCTGGCACACAGCTCTGCTCCTGTGCTCCATAACAACCTTTTCTAGGAGCTGCATTACTCACACCACAGATATGAAACTCTGCACTAAACAGGCATTTCAGGAAACACCAGGCCTCCCACTGGTATGCAAAACCCTCAGGATCTGATAATAAAATGACCACCTCAGGGCTTTCAGGAACCATTATAATAGAAATGGCTCCTTTTGGAAACCTCATTGCTTGAACTCCACAATTCTAGGTGAAGCTGCTGCTGAGTGAGGCCCAGCAGGAGGAGGAAGGAAGGGATGGGAGGTGAGAAGAATCATGTCAAAGACTTGGGAGCTCAGAGAACACACAGAAGAGCAGAGGAGCTGACAAGCCACCCTGAGCCAGGAGAAGGATGACCTCCCTAATCCAACTGCAGGCTGTCATCCACAGGGAATGGTTAAAGGCTCAGGATCAGCTCCCTCAGGTGACTCACAAGTGGCTCCTTTTCAGAATATGGAATGAATAAAGAGCACATGGGGATGATGCATGAGCTTCACAGGCAGCTTGACTGTAACTCAGATGAAGTCCTTAGATAACAAAGGAGACTGAAAAGTCCCCTGGTTAAAGCACAGGAGCTGCTGACACAAGTCCCAGGTTCTATCCCTGGTCCACCACTGAATTCAGTATGAGCCACAGCAAGTTGGGGAGGCATCTTTTTGAAATGCAAACTCTTCTTTAGGAACCTGCGTAGGAACAGATTTTTTGATGCTTAACTTTAGGAAGCTGTGGCCTGAGTCACAGAGATCAACTGTAACAAAAGCACTACAGGAATCTTATCAGCAACCTTCCATGGATGAACACTGGATTCCCAGCCCTTCATCAGGAACAAGGGAACTTGCTGGATGCTGAGGAATGCCTGGCCGTGAAGGAGGTGACAGGAAGGCCAGCAAGTAGGTACTGGAGGATTAGCTCAGCCATTTGAAATGGCCCTTGGAAGGGCTGGAGAACACCCTGGCTAAAACAGAGAAGGAGAAGTAGATACAAAGCATAGCAAGAGGTTTTTTCTGCCTTATTCTTCAGGGAAATGAACTCAGCTAACCATTACAGCTCTTCCACTCAGAGCACCTTTCGGGATGCTCAGATTTACTCAGCTCATCTCCCCCACGGTTTCTTATATTGTCTTCTAGCATCTCATACAACCTGGGATGGATTTAATTATTCACTTCACCCTCCCACCTGATAGCAATAGTCATTTCACAGGAATTTTTAGGGATCTCTCTACACAAAGACATTGTATTTCCTTGACATTCTTTATTAATTAGACCCACTTTTATATAATGATGCTGGCAGGCCTCTCCTTATAACACTCTCCCTCTGCAGCCATGTAACTCCTTTCCATCCAGCCTTGGGGAATGCTTCTCCCTCTCCTGCACCTGAATTGTTTTTTATTTAATGTAACTGGAGAGGTTTTAAATCTGCACCAGAGCAGCCATGTGGCTGTCTGCTGCTTCTTCTGAAGTCAGTGTTAACTTCCACAGGATGTTAAACTCACAGATGCCTCATATGCCTCAGAATTTATTAACTGAATCTCAGATTCCTTCTAAAGCAGCACAAGTTTCCAGTGACATTTTGTCCTGCTGCTGCTAACGGCTTGTGTGATCCACAAAACCCTTTTCCTGTCTGCAGGCATTAGACCACAGGGTTCAAACTTAGATCTCTCTGCTCCCAGTGACTCAGTCACCAAATGCCAAGAGGAGAAGAGGGTTTTGGAGGGAGTTCACCAGGCAGAAAGAACTGTTTCATTTTTCTTTATTCTCTCCCCATTCTTATTCCCCTTGTCTGGAGAAAGGAAATAAATCCCATTGTCTGCTTGGTTCAATGCTGTGAGACTCCAGCATGCTGCACAAACAGGAAGGGGCCGTGTTTTTCTAGGTATTAACTCATGGCAGCACACTGTGTGTTGCCAACTTGTGGCACTGACCAGAAGAGCTGTGTGAATTCTGAGGGCGAGCAGGATGCTTTGGGAAGAGTCACTGCTGGGCCGAGCTCCTGTGGGCCCATTGAAAACCCCACAGGGAGCTCAGGCTGCTCTCCAGAAGCACCTTGGATGAATTCTTTGGGTTTTCAGTCTGTTGCCAGGGCAGGGTTTAGCTTCTCACACAACTCTGTGTGCTGGTCTTGGCCTCTCCCTTCTTGGAAAACTGTGAGGAGAACAAGGTGAGGAGAACAAGGTGAGGGGAGCAAGGTGAGGAGAACAAGGTGAGGGGAACAATATGAGGAGAAAAAGGTGAGGGGAACAATATGAGGAGAAAAAGGTGAGGAGAACAAGGTGAGGAGAAAAAGGCGAGGAGAAAGAGGTGAGGAGAAAAAGGTGAGGAGAACTGTGAGGAGAACAAGGTGAGGTGAACAAGATGAGGAGAAAAAGGTGAGGAGAAAGAGGTGAGGAGAACAAGGTGAGGTNAGGTGAGGAGACCGAGGTGAGGAGAACAAGGTGAGGAGAACAAGATGAGGAGAACAAGGTGAGGAGAACAAGGTGAGGGGAACAAAGTGAGGAGAACAAGGTGAGGAGAACAAGGTGAGGGGAACAATATGAGGAGAAAAAGGCGAGGAGAACAAGGTGAGGAGAACCAAGTGAGGAGAACCAAGTGAGGAGAACAAGGTGAACCACCTGCCCAGGAACAGCAGCCACCTGCCACTCAGATACCTGAGGTGAGGTGCAGTTGCCACAGTCTCTATTTTAGGTCTCTTTGCTCTGGTTTCAGCAGGTTGGGCCCTTCTGGTAACATCATCCATGTTTGCTCTGGCTGCCCCATCCCTGGAATGTTCCAGGCCAGCTTGCATGGGGCTTGGAGCAACCTGGGGTAGTGGGAGGTGTCCCTGCCCATGGCAGCAGAGTGGAATGGGATGGTCTTTAAGTCCCTTCCAACCCAATCATTCCATGATTCTATGATTTTATGCATGTTACTATGTTTTTTTCCACACTTATTCTCCCTTTTTTCAACTAGCTGAAGGACAATTCTGAAGAAGAAAAGAAAATCCATGGCAAGATGAAAAAAGCTCATCTTAAAGCAGAGTGTGACCTCAAAGTGACAACTGCCAACCTCTAGGAGATTAAATGAGTAAAATGTGGAAGATGTTCTAAGGAATTTTCATGGTTTAATGTGTCAGTTGGAGTGGAATTTCCCAGGATACAAAATCCTACTGGGTGCAGTTGTGCTACGTCACAGCTCTGACAGTATCAGCTCCAGCTGAAAAGTCCCTTGGCCATAAATTCACTGGGAAAATCCACAGTCATCCCCAGATCTCTTCAGCACTAACCCAATGACAAGCACGAGTACAGTTCAGTAATTAAGGCAGGCAGAATCAGAAATACAAGATTTTGTTTCCTAAGTCTTTCTCTGACTCATTGTCTGATATTTGTAATTCATCTTTCACGCTCACCCACATATAAAATGTGTATAATCACTGGGAAGTTATGAGGCTTAAATGATTCATGTTTATGTAAGGCCTTCTGATCCTCAGATAAAAACTGTTTTAGAATTGCAAAATATTATCACAAATTAGAACTTTATTTTAGTGTCACTATTGACTACTTCAGTGATGGGTCTGCCAGCACTGCTCTGAGAAACCTCCCCTTAGAAATTAACTTCCTGGAATACCAATACCCAACTCTATATTATCCAAACCACTAATTTACCTAGTTAATGAACTAAGTAGCAAAGGCAATGTGTACAATCATGAATACATACTGCAAGCTTTGCTAATTCAAATTCTCCACAGGGAATACAAGATCCTTGTGCTTCAGAGCAAGGCCACCAGAGTGACACACTTAAGTGACTGGAGAAAAATGAAGTGTTTTAGTCCTTCAGAGGTGCAGACAGGCTCAGCTTCCCAGGCTGCTTGAGCCTTTCTGTGCAGACCAGTTAATGATGGGGTAAGAGGAGCTGCCACAAAGGAAAAAAAAGACTGAAGTGCCCTGCCAGTCCCACTGAGGAGACAGGACACTAAACCTCAGCTGTTCACTACAGAGCAGAAACTCTAATTTGGCTTAATTAATTCGCTGTAACATCCTACCTTTGCCACTCAGAACAGGCAGCTTGTGCAGCTTTGACTTTTTGGTCAGACTGAGTTGGCATAAAAGATTAATACAGCCCTTTAAACCAGCCCTGTTAAAATGGAGTCTGGAGCCTATCACTCTTTAAACCCTTAAATAACAGAACCAGCTGAGATCTAGTATTTCTTTTTCCCCAGGGAGATGCTGATGTTTTTTCTACAGCAGATTCTGACTTCTCTATGAGCCTGTGAAACCCCTGGGCTTGGAAACATTTGCCTTTTAGTTTCCAGTGACTGAACAGTTCAGCCAGCTCTGAATCCAGCCTGTCCTGTGCATTATCCACTCTCTGGAAACTCCACTGTGAAGTCTGGGGAACTGTGTGCTCACTGCAGATCTCCTGCCATGCTGCTGTGGCCAGGAGAAAGGTGATGTGTGCCAGGATCCTCCTCAGGCAGTCAGCAAAGATGTCTGATAGACCTTTCCACGGACTCTACTGCCCTCCAAGGCACTGTCCCTCTCACTCTGGAAGGAAAGGTGGTAAATCAAACAAGAAACGAGGCCACAGTTCACAGGATGTGCAATGTTACCATTCTGAATTCAAATATTTATTTCATCCAAGGATTTCAGTGTTCAAATATTTAACTAAACACTCAGCATTTCAACAAAAACATGACACACAGACCTAGATTGCAGCTATTTCTATGGACAAGCCTCTGTTTCCCTCAAATAACCAAATCAGCTTGATTATATTCCTGAAGGCCAAATTCCAGCATCATACAGGAAGTCAACCATGCTGCAGATAACATCAGCTGTCTGCTGAGACACCTGGCCAGGCTTTCCTGCTTTCTTGGCTCACTGTTCCCAGCCACAGATCTCTCCCAGGAAATAAAATCCAGTTGAGCTGACAAACATATAGAGAAAGGAGTGAAGAAATTAAGATTCTTGTTCATATTCCCACAAATTTCTCTCACATTTCCTGCTCACAGACACTGCTGTGCTCGTGTGTGTACGACAGTGAAGAGCTGAAGAAGACCTGGAAGCTGAGGGTACATTTGAATAGAATGCTCTGAACAGGTTCTAATACAAATTGATACTATCAATAATAAGGAACATTTCCATTTCGATTCACTTTAGAAATGTGAGCTGATTAATTCTCATCCATATCAGGAGATAGGTCCATGCAAGTGGGAAAACAGGTAGAGGAGCTTGTCCACTGGCACAGAAAGCAGCAAGGTCAGTTCAAGCAGGGCAGGATTACAGGAAGAATGCATTTTCCATGCTGGAATAGCAGAGCTCATGGAGATGCCTCAGAGTGAAAGCAAAGCTGGAGATGGACAAATAGCTCATGAAGGCAGAAATGGGTAAGCTCAGTGGAAGAATGGAATCTCTGCAGAAATGCAGGGGGAGAGACCAGCAGGGAATTCCTCACCAAACCAAAGCAGGCACAGGTGCAGCCAGGAGTGCAAAGCAGGATCCAGCTCTCCTGTGGGAGCTGCTGATGCCAGGAAGCAGCTGCTGGCAGCTGATGCTGAACACTGCTCATCCTGGCTGATGGAGCAGGCATCCCCCTCCCAGAGGTCAGGGCACTCTGCACTCCCCCGGGCTACTACAGTCATCCCAGTGCACTTCCCAACTGGAATAAACTGAGTTAGCCAGAGAGGGAGGATACCTTGGCCCTTGAAGCCTTACTCAGCATCATATGACTGACCTCTCTCCTCCAGCTGAACTCCCATGCTCATGTTCACTGGCTGGAAGAGAAACTGGCTGAGGCCAATGCCCAGCTGGCTGCAGTGGAGGAGAGCCAAGCTGAAAATAAAGCCATCAGGCTCCAAGGTAAACTCTTGACAGCTTTGTGCAATGTTTACCTCCCTCAGATCCTTCTCTTCCCCGACATTTCATCCAGCTCTGGCAGCCCTGCCTTGTCTCCTCTCACAGATCTGCACAGTCCTTCTCTCTCACTCCAGTCACATTGAATTAGTTCCTCTCCTGCTTCTTCATACAGTTGTTGCACAGCCAAAAGCAGCCAGCTGAGCTGGGAGCTCCAGGAAGCTCAGAGCAAGCTCAACCAGACTGTCCACTAAAGATTTCTCTCACCTTGCATGCAGACGACCTGAGGAGGCAGCTGGACGAGGAGTCCGAGGTGCTGGGGAACACCAGAGCAACAAATTCTGAGGTTCACCTCAGAGCAACAAATCTGTTGCGTTAGCCCTCACAAGGGAGAACTTTCTCATCCAGGTTAATGCCTGGGTTTGTCACCAGCTGGTCCTGGAGGGGATGTGGAGGACATGAGCCTTGTATGGATATGGAAATAGGATATGGAGTCTGGCAGCAGAGCCTCCTGATTATCAGGCCAGTGTCCATTCAGTGGATGGTGCAGCAGCTTATTTGCAGAGATCACAAAAGTCTGGCTCAAAATATATCAACATTTTATCTCCCTGTCTGACACCTGAGTGATGGAAATTTCTGCTTATCTCCAAAGAGTAATTCTAGTGCTGCACCTGTACATCACCAGTCTTTCAAGGATTCTGTGTTCAGAACAATCACCAAATGGCTTTACTGTCACAATTCCTTGAAACTCTGTTTGAGAGAAAACAGTGATGGTGACAAGCCAAGATCTGTTTTCAGTTGTGTGAGCTCAATTCAATTCACTGCAATACAGCAAAAAACAGGTAAGGGAAAAAATCCAAAAACCTTGGCTCCTGAACAGGACAATATTTTGAAGGCTGAGATGCTTCTAGATATTCCAGAATTGAGTGGTTCAAGTGGAACTTGGGCTACCTTGAGTCCTGCATGGCTGCTGTGGGAGCCCAGACAAAGCTGAGCAGGATTTGGACCTGATGAAAGAGCAGCTGGAGGAAGAGGAGAAAAGCAAAGCTGAACCTCAACACTGAAGTCACAGTCTGGGGGATCAAAGAGAGGATTGATGCCATGGATAGAAGCAAAAGCGGGAAGAAACCAAGTGAGCACTCAGCTTTCAGGGAATCTGGGGCTTAGGGCAGTCTCATTATTTAGTTTGGCTGCTGAGTCACAGCTTATGGATGTGATCTGTTGGGATGTAATTTGGTAAGAGAAAGAGAAAGCAAAGGACTCCAGTCAAGAGAAGGAAAATAATACTTGCAATAACAGAGACTATTGAGACCTAACATTGGTACACTGACAACAGAGAGCAAACCTTTCTGATTAAGGCTTGAATTTGGGTAGCCTTTTACAATTTCAACAGGACTTTACTCTTCCATTAGCACTACAAAAGCCACTATAATTTCCTAAGGATAAAGCAAACACCAAAGTTTTTACAATCTGTTTTCTGAGACTATTGCCAAGTTACCATCTTTTCCCTGGTGAAAACAGTGATGGTGCTCAGTAGGTGAGGGCTGCTGATTCCACTGCTCTTCAACTCCAAGAACTACTCACCAGGATATTTCTGCCATCTTTCCTTCAGGAGAAAGCTGTGAGGATCCAGAAGCAGAAGAGACAGTGAGATCAGTCCAAGCCTGGGCTGCCAACATGGAGAAAAATAAGCAGAAGCTTCAGAATGAAGTGGAGGAACTCACTGTTGATTTAAGAAGGCCAGAAATGCAGCTACCCAGGAGTGTGCTCAGCCTGGCCACCAAGATCTAAGACCTGCTAGCAGAGGCTCTGGGAGTCTTTCTGTTAACTCAGGTCAGCTTTGATCCAGTCCCTTCTTTCTTAAGGCCTCTCTATTAAACGTCAAGTAACCTGTATGGCCGTGAGAAGCAAGGCTGAGACTTCTCACATCAAGAGAAAACCCAGATGAGAGCCACAGCTAATTCCTGGGAGCACACAGCATGCTTCTCATAAGCTCATTAGCTGACTTCCAGAAACAAGAGTACAGCTAAAGCAAAAGCCCTCCTTTACTGCAAGGCAAGGTATTCATCTTCCTTTAAAGGATAATGATATCCTGCTTTGAACTTTTCAGTGTTGCAGTACTTGTGGGTTGGCCACTGGTTATTAACAACCAAACTCAAAGCAGACCTAAACAACACAGTTTAAACACCAGCTCCTTCATTAAATTAGTATTTCTACTCTTGCTCATGTTAGTGTAAGAGCATGAATAGTAGTGCAACTGTGGGATATTTGAATAAAAATGTTCCTTAAAATAGGCACAAAGGCTGCTCCAAATCCACTGAAGTCCTTGGGTACCTGCCAATGCCTGCAGTTGGCTTTAGAACAGATCCCAAGAGGCGAAAATCCCACATACAGCATTGCATTACTGGGCTGAAAAAATCTGTTTCCCCATCCCTTTCTTTAATGAAGCAGTTCTTTATTCTATGGTTCCTGTGGTGTGCTTGTCACCATGGTATCTGAACACATGTGTGGATCATAAGGATATGTAGAATATTTGTGTTTAAAAGCTCCTAGGATAGAAAAACATACCTTTATTCTTTCCCTTCATGGCAAGCAGTTAAACAGCCTAAAATGTATTGAATAACACTTGTTTGTAACTGAATCTGCTTTGAAATAGAAAAAGTCACACTGATCAACCCAGGCAATTACCAACAGCACATCTGCACAAGGAATATCTGAAGTGGAAAACATTTGCTCCACAGCAGCATCATTATAACCACAGGAGCGAGGACAACTATCACACTGATGGGAACGAGGTGATCTTGTTAAATTCCTAATGGTGAGGAAAGACAGCCTCATAAACATTTTAATCATCCATTCAGAGTGACCAAGAGAAAGGCTGCCAGCCTTTGGAATGGCTGCCAATTTAACTGAGACTGGCTGGCAGGACAAGCAGAGAAGGGAAGTGTGAAGAAAACTTGTGTCCAGTGAATGCTTGGCTTTATTTTTCCAGGCCAATGCTGCTTGTGTTGCTCTGGACAAGAGGCACAGAGCCTTTGGTAAGATGTTAAAGGAATGGCAAAAAAAAATTAAAAAAAAATTTAAAAAAAGGGCAAAGAGCTGCAGGTTGAAGTAAATTCACAGAAGGAATGTACACAACTGAAAATGTAGAGCTGTCTGTGAAGCTGTCTGGAGCACCTGGAACCTGTGAAGAAGGAGAACAAGGCCCCTAAGGTTAAGTACTGGTTTGATGTACAAAAATTCTGCACATCTTAAGCCCCTTCATTTCTACTGAATGCTCTCTTGAGGTGTCTTCCAGCACCAATTCCACTTTCCTTATTCCTAGCAGTACTTTCAGTCTCTGAGAACATGAATTTGGTGCCATAAAAGAGAGGCTGCAGTGCCAGTTCTGGCTACCAGCATCCTCTAATTCTGAGCAATTCACTTGGGGGACAGTTAACAACAGCCAGCTTTACCCTGGAAGATGATATTCCCTTTAACCTCCATGGAGAGGATTCAGCATCTCCAGCAATCAGTTCAGAGCAAGTCAGGCTCCTCTCAATCTCCCTCTTTGCATCCTTTCTCCCTCCTGGCTGTTCAGTGATACCAGTTCTCCTCCCCCTCATCTCTTTTTTCTTTTACACTTCTGTAAATTACAAAAATTGACCCCTTATAGGAGGATGGAAGATGACACTGTAAACATTTTGAAGTCTTTGTGGCCAAGAGAAAACAGTGATGGACACACCCTGGCACACACCCAGCATTTCCTGGGCTCTCCCCCAACCTTTTGCTCCAGCCTTCACCAGCTGGCAGAGAGCCCCTCTCTGCTGCAGGGAGATGATGTGGTGTCCTGTTCCCATTTTGTGAAAGCAACCATCTGAAAGGGGGAAAGGCTGGATAAAAACTGGGAAAAAATTCTCTTTATTCAGTGTGCTTCATTCTTCCACCTCTGTGAACACACGCAGCTAGCAGGGCTCATTCAGAAATCCAGGATAATATTTAGCAGTGAAAGAAAAGGGCAGCTGGAAAAAGTAAGTGACTGAAACCATTTCATGCTATTTCCAGTCAAAGGATCTGTCTGGTGCACTTGGTAAAGCTCATAGTCCTGAAATAAACCTATCACATGAAATATCTGTTTCCTTCCCTAGAGGAAATTAAGGATCTAATCAATCAGCTGAGGAAGGGAGGGAAGAACACTCAGGAGCTTCAAACGGTGAGGCTGGAGATTGAGAAGGACAAACTGCAGGTGGCACTGGAGGAAGCAGATCTTCCTTGGAGGTATCAATGCTGCAGATGTGAGAGATTCCTGCCAGCCTGGTGCCTGCTACCCACACACCTCCAGATGGATTTTGCATCACTGGATGGATTTTTTAATGTATAATCACGTTGGCCATAATTACATTATGTACATAATAATGCTGCAGCAATGGAGGTTTTAAGTTAGACATTAGGGGAGTTTGATAATCATTAAGAAGAATTACTGCTTGGACCAGATTGTCTGGAGGTTACATTTCTGTTATTGGAAGTTAAATGCAGTCTGGTCTCACATAAAGTGGGACTGGTTTAGCGGGAGGTGATCCAGATTTTTAGGATGACCTCTTGAAATCTCTCCAGCCCTGCTTTAAAAGGTTTTCGTGAATGGCTTGGTACAAAGTCCTGGTATCTCAGTTTTAACAGATTTGAAAAGTTACTGTATTTTTATTACTTGGTGGGCAATAATTTGATACAAGGGCTGGATCAGACTCAAGATAACAGACTGCTGTACCATATGCTTCACTGGAGTCCACAGAAACACTCACCAGCATGCAATTGAGGCTCTGCAGGCGAGTCTGGAGACTGAAGTGAAGGAGAGTGCTGAAGATCTCTGCCTGGAAATGAAATGAAGGACACTGACCTGAGCAGAATGGAAATGCAGCTGGAACAACAGTGAGCTTGTCCAGACCTGAATAAACTGAAACAACACGGCCAGGTAAACTGGAGAGGCTGGAAGCAGCTCCTGGATGGAAAATAACTCCAGTTCTATTTTATACTTAAGCAACAAAGCAGTAGATTATGTGCTCTTGTTTAGACAGAAATCTTGAACACACTGAGAATTTATATTCAAAAGCCCTGGTTCTACCACTCACACCAATTTCAATCTGCAGTAGTTTAACAAATCTTATACAAGACAAGCATTACTATCAGCTTTTGTCAAACTGAAAACCCAAGAACTATTTATATGTAATTAAACCAAAAAAGTTCTGTATTTAAGAGAAGTTGTGGTTGCTGTTTGAATAGGATAGCCAAGAAATGGACTGGAAACTAACAGAGATGGAAAACTAGAGAGCTTCCTTCAGCTCTCCATTGCTAAAATAAAACTAAGTAAGAAAATTAGTAAAAAGCTGTCTTTTTGTTGGAATAAAGTGATACAATTTCTTCCAAAAATCGAATTCTAGTAACTTAAAGACTAACTAAAAAGATTCTATCTCTCTAAACACATCTATACACACACACTCTAAGTTGTGCTCAGTCACATCAGCCTCAATCAGAAACAATTCTCTTAAAGTCAGTGTGGCTACAATGAGAGGCAAACATGATGCTGAGAGAGGTGGAGATTTCATGGGGTTTGGTTTTAAGTTTTGCTTAAAAAAAAAATCTGGCATCACCTTAAAGACCAGCTTTGCAGAGAGACCTCCTACAATTTTCAGCATCCTCTCCCTTCATTATTTACATGAATCTTTCACCTGCTTTCAGGACCTTTGGATCCAAAGGGATGAGGATGCTCCCCAGCTGCAGGAGCTGTAAATGCTGCCTCTGCCCACCTCAGGGAGAACTGGAAGAAGTGCAGGCTGACCTGGAGGGCAGTGAGCACTCTGGAAAACTCTAGGAGCAGGCAGAGGTTATGGAGAAGGCATGATGAACTCAGTGTCCATGCACAGAGAAAATAGAACTATTCATGCAACAGTTATCTCATCAGGGTTTATGTGTGTGTGGTTTAACATTAAATCTTAAGTCTGGGTAAGAAATGCAGGATTAGGTAAATAATGGATAAATATAAGTGGTCTATAAGGCAAGTGTGATGACTATGGAACAGGAAGAACTCATTCTTTAAAAATATTACACTCATAGCAGGACTTTCACAAAAGCACCATCTTGGTTCAGCTTTACTCCTAGCAAAGCTTATGAAGAGACTTTTAACAAATTTGGTGGAACAGTTAAGACACTGCTGAGGGAAAAGCCATCCTAAAATGGACACATAAAATTCTGCCTCCACTGAAACCAGAGTTTTACAGTTGTTTCCATGGTGCTCAGATTTCTTCCATGGACTGCAGCCCCCAGTGAGATCCATTGTAGTGAAATTTGAAGCCCACTTGCATTACAGACTGCAGAATGAAATAACATACCTGCCACTTCAGTTTGTGCACAGATTTATGAAGCCACTTTAACATTCACCATTAGAGTCTGCAGTGTTTTTCCATCAAGACCACCCATGATACCATTTCCAAGGAGAAGAGTGTAACTTCTGGAAGGGACTGATAATCCAAGAAGCACTTCTCAGCTGCAATTATGGGACATTGGTAATAAAAGCTGAGTTGTAAATGTGGCTTTTATTCAAATAGACAAAAGATACAACCAACACATTCCCCTCCAATTGACCAATAATTAAAGGTCTGAGCAGCTGAGCTGCTATCTCCATATTAAATTGGGGTTTTAAACTTATTTGTTATGTGAACCCCACATAGCACTGAACTTGTGCAGCATTCTGGAGCACTGTGGCACATTTACAGGATGTTTTGCTGAAGAGCAGCCTTTGTTACTAGAATGCAATTTTTCTATTAAAGTCTTTGGAGCTCTCCTTCTGTAGAGTGTTTTTATTATTGTTATTATTTTTACAGCAGCAACAACAGCAGTCCTCCAATGATTCATATCAGTAAACAGTAAGCACTAAATGAGCTGTGGGGCTCATATTTTCCATGAAATAAAAAGACACATCCATATCATAAACTGTGGAGCAGAGACTATGTTTGTTGAGAAAGCAATCAAACACAGCTTCAGTCAGTTCTAAAGCCAGCTGCTACTACTGCAGCAGAGCTTTGAAATAAATAATATTGGTATATAAACTCAAATCCAACAGAAATTCAGGAAAATGGATGCAGAGTTCAGGCCTCGGTAAACAACAGGGTCTGTTTCTGCCTCAGAGGTGTATCATTGTATCATTCACAAATCATCTCTGGCAGCTGAATGGAAGAGAGGAGCAGATAAGAATGATGTTTTGGGTCTCTAAGACTTCCTTCTGTCCTCTAAAATCAGTTTGTTTAGTATTAAAAGAAAGCTGAGGCCTGACCTTCAACACATTACTAGCGAGCACGAGGAAATCATGAGCGAGCACTGAGGAGGTGATGAGGGAGCAAAGAAAGCTGTGCCTGATGTCAGTCACCTCCCCACCTTTCTGCCCTTTATGGGCAGCTGGTGGTAGCTGGAAACTTTCAGGTATATATTCCATTATTTCTCTCCAGTGCTGATTTGAAAGCAGTGTTAATAATAGATGTCAGCACTTGCACTGCTTTCTACGATCCTGAAAGGCAGAACGCGTGTTAGCTCACTGATTGCAGCCTGGCAGAATTAATCCACAAAAGAAGAAATTCACTTTCACTCTGCCTCCCCGGTAATCTGCATCACAGATGGCACCCTGAGGAATTCCTCCATTTCCTCTTGATTTGTCCTTTCTTTCACTTATTACACAACACCACTCCTCACACCTATGAGCCCTCCAACAAAGAGTAGGCTGGGCTCCCTCTCCAGCGAGTCAGTGGCATTTGGAATTGGCAGAGGGGAGCAGAGCTGCCAGCACTGAGCAGATTGCTCCTTTGGCACTGTGCTGACAACTGGCACTTCCCAAATATCACAGCTAGCTGGGGATTTAATGCACAGCATTTCCTCCCAGACTGACACCGAGCCTTCTGCCACCTTTGTGCTTTCTGCTACTGCGTGCTCAGACAGTGTCTTCACCCTCCACCTACAGCACACACTCAGCCACCTTCTTACCACTGGAGGGTAGAAATAAAAGCCTGAAGTGTTGTTAGAATCAAAGCTATTGATTTGATAAGAGGTGGGGATAACTTTGACTAGTCCAGTGGTTCAAAACAAGCACCCCACCACCTGGTCTGATCTAGAGTTTTTGGTCTGATCTAGAGTCGTCCAAAATGTCAGGGATTACTTCCAATGATTTCAGTGAACTCTGGATCCAGCCTTCAGAAAGGCAGCCTGTGGTACACAATAAAATTCAAGATATGGCAAAATTTCTCAGAAGGTAACATACAGATTTCAAATCTACATATCCTGGCTTTCCATGATCTGTATAAATAGCTGTGCTCACAATCTGTTTCATACCTTCCTCGCAGGCTTCTTGTGTGGCAAAAGATCTGTGTCAGGAGCAGGATCATTATGTGCACCTGGAAAAGATTAAGAACAACTATTAAATTGCAATAAAAGAGCTGGAAGTCAAGATGGAACAGGCAGAACAGTTAGCCCTGAGAAGAGGAAGAAAAAAAAAAAAAACATTATGAAACTCAAGGGCAAGAAAAACACGTACAAATATATTAGAGAGATTGTTCCAACAGAGCAGCTATGAAACTCTTTCCTGCACCTGAGCTTCCACATTCAGCACAAATACCTGAAAAGGAACATTTTCATTTAACAAGCAGTATGTCCCAAAGGGAATGCACTAATTCAAGGAAATCCAGGCTAGGCAGAAAAGCTGTATGTGGGCTACTCTGAACCCACTGGAGCGCAAGGGAATTTCAGCACTTTGCACCCCGTGCAGAACTCGTCCATCAGAATCTTTATGGTGCCTGAATGCAGCAGCACCAAGCCACTGGTCTCAGCAGTTGATCTACACCCTCTCAGGAGAATTTGGAAGGTGTGCTGTCATCAGCAAGCATGACTTTTATTTTCTCAACTGCAACAAAACTCTAGAGCACGAGCAACTTCAAATTCCTGAGGTAGATACCATCGTCCTATTTCTGACCCTCAAAATGTCACATCAACTGTCCTGCTCCTCTCCAGATGCAGGAACTGCAAACAGCCAGACACCAAAACAGGAACCCTGTGTGGAGACTGAAAATTCTGCATAAGAAGAGGTCTCCAAAGGAGCTGGTGTTCCACAAAAAATGGCTGTAAAATCAACCAGATAGGACAGATGCAGAATGAACTGTAAATGAGGAGGCTGTAGGTCTTCCCTGCCCCAGCTCACTGTTCCATCAGTTGGGAGCTTGATTGGATGATTCCTCCAGGTCCCTTCCACCTTGATGTGTTCTGTGATCAGAACCTGGCACCTGGTGCACACCAGGGGCATTTTCCCTCTCCAAAACACCTGCTGGAGGAAGCACATGTTCAACTCATACTGGCAGTACCCCTGGACATGTGGACCTTCATAGACTTGGATGCACCTTTGAGACAGTCCCTGGAATGTGTGCATCACTCTCTACAAAGGATTGTTCTCCTCTGCCTTCTGTGCAGCCAATTCCTGCTCCCAAGCACAGACTGATGTGTGCACAGACATGAAAACACAATTTATAAAACACTTACTGCCACTCCTCAGGGTCATGCCCATTCTCCTCACCTTGCACAAATATCAGACATGTTCCAGGCCAATTCTTTTTCCAGTGCAAAGAATTTTCTTGCTAAATCAAACAATTTCTGGTACAGGAACAGAGCCTGGCCCATTAAAGGAAGCCCATACACAAAGTGGAAGATGCAGAGGAGAAGGAGATGGGATGACTCCATTGGCTCTAAACAAACTTGCACACACTGTGTCTCAGGCTTTGCTTCCTGGGGAGGTTATCCAAGGCTTTCATCCTCTTCCTCCGTGCCAGTGGCTCAGGGAAGTTGGAGCTCACATGTTTGAATCCACCTGCCATGGATTTATTAGAGCAGAAAAGGGTGTGGGATGGAGATGAGGAAAACACAGGTGTGTTCTCAACACCAGCTGACTCATGCAGTTCCCTGCAAAAGGGAACACAGATATTCCAAAAGTCTCTTTAGGCACAGAGGTACTCCTGGAACAGCTAATGGACAGTACAGATATTTTCACTAATGGTAAAATGGAAAGGGAAAAGGAGCAGCATCCTCCTGCTCCCCAAATGGATGCACAGCAAGGGATAAATCTTTTCTTAATAGAAGACAGAAAAAGTGTAAAAGAATCTGCAGACAAAAGAATTATCTGTGTGTCAGACTCAAAACCTTGCAAGTAATTACAATCCTGGTATATCTGGAATGATGGAACACATCCAACACTATGTGAAGGATCTGTGCTAACAGAGATTTAGGATTTTTCAAGTCAAGGATGGGAGATGTGATTTGGGTCATCTCTTGCAAATAATTCCTCTCATCAATAGCCTTTATTCATAGTCTTATTAAGGTTTGTTGTATGGGGAAAAAACTTGTATTCTTCACAGTTAGGAGGCAGAACATTGGATTCTGCTCAAGCTCAAGGCAGATTGAGTAACTCAAATGTAAGGCATTGCAACAGGAGGGTAGAGAGCACAGAAAGAGCAAATTCAAATGAGCTGAGAGGCAGAAACACCTCCTGAGCTGAGGTGGAAATGCACACCTAGAATGACTTTTCATCACCAATTACCTGTTTGTGTACCCAACAGCCTGCTGCCAGAAAATCTCTTTTTGACTAGCTGCTACCCTGTTGCTAAAATGACGATGTCCCAGTTTAAATCTTTTTTCATATATACCTTAAGGTCAGATTGCATCTAAAGCACTTTCACTAAAATCACTTCAGCCTTGCTTGTGAGGCTTTAATCTCAAAAACATTGGCGTCCTTCCTGGATTAGCACAGAGCAACTGTATCAGCACTGGAGCAGGAGCAGTGGTGGAAAATTCTTCAGGAAGCTTCATTGGAGACAGGGTCTTAGCTTTTAATGCTTAAAACCTCCTCATTTAGATGCTCTCCCTCCATCTGCTGAAAGTCATTTTGTAAACATAAAACCTGTACTTAAAATGTAATTTTGTTGCTGTTATGTAACTCTACTCAGCCTAGTTGTGTGTCTGTAATCCCTGCAGCTGGGGTTTGAGCTCAATTTTATCGTTAAACCAATAAGGGCTGCACTGATTACACATCTTGCAGACACAGGACCACTGACAGAGGCCACGGGCTCTCACTTCCTTCCCAAATACAAGACCTTCTACTGCACTTTTGCCATCCTGACAAATATTTCATTTGCCCATTTTATCCATTCTTAAAAACTTCTCAGAGCAGCCCTACATCCTGTCAAATCAGTTCCTAACACGGGGCTGCACTGCTTCAAAGCAGTCTCTGGCAAATTTTTTTACCCAGATCTGCCTTGTTGTTATCTTAGCTTATGACTTCTCACCCTACCCTGTGGACATGAGAGAACAAATTGTTCCTTTCCTCAGAGCTGCAGCCTTTCATCTATTGAAAGACTACGCACATCTCAGCTGAAATCATGTGTTCAAAGACCCTGATCATTATTGCCACCTTTTTCTCCAAATAATCCACATTTCTCTGGTGCACAGGATTCTGATGCTCTTCTAAAGCAACTCAGCAGAGCAGGATTCCTCTGCGTGTGTTACTTGGATTTTCTTACCCATGTGTGGTGTTTACCTTACCTGCAAAAAGATTTTTTTATGTTGCTATTCAGCTTTTGACACTCAGCAGCCCCTCCACCCTTCCCTGCAGCACAGCCACCTGTCCCATTCCCAGTGGTGCAAATCTTATGGTGTTGAAATGAACAGCAGTGCACCTGCTGCTCAACCACATCCCGTTTTTACCACAGAGCTCCCATTTTGAATCCTGGCTCTGCCACTGTGTTTATTCTGAGCTTCAGATCTCAGCTTCAGATGCAGTAATTGGATTATTGCATCACCGATGAGTAATGCACAGGTAAATCCCTGATGTTAAGTACTTCTTCCCTCAACCAGTTTTGCAACTCCTTTAGAGCAGTATCATCTAGACTGCTTTCCCAGTTTATTATTAGAATATCCTGCAAGCCAGTGTCAGAAACTCTACTAAAAATCAAGATATATGACATACATTGCTTTACCCTTATCTGCAATCCTTGTTATGCTGCCAGAAGAGGAAATTAGATTGGCTCAATTCATTCCTGACAAAGCCATACTGGCCAGCATTCACCTTCTTTTTTCCTTTGAGATGCTTATAAATTGTTTATTTTCTCTCAGACTCGGAATTAAACTCACTACTCTATTGCTCCTTAGTATATCTGGGAGTCATTTATCTCTCCCCATTCTCCCAGACTTTTTTGTTCATTATTGTTGTACTTGAGCTCACAAAATCTCACAAGTTTGAAAGAGACAAAGCATGAGACCCCAAAGAGAAGGCAATTCCTCAAGGGATTAAGAGTAGGACAAGTTATTGCCTGTGAACTTATTTTGGTATTCCAACCCTCAATCATAGAATCATGGAATGGTTTTGGTTGGAAGAGACCTTAAAGATCATCCAGTTCCTGCCATGGGCAGGGACACCTTTCACTATCCCAGAGGCACCTTCCACTATCCCAGGTTGCTCCAAGCCCCGTTCAACTCGCTTTTGGACACTTCCAGGGATCCAGGGGCAGCCCCAGCTTCTCTGGGAATCTGTTCCAGGGCCTCCCCACCTTCCCAGGGAAGAATTTCTCCCTAACATTCCCATCTAACCTTACCCCCCTTCAGTTTCTAGCCATTCACCCTTGTTCTGTCCCTCCATCCCTTGTCCCAAGTCCCTCTCCAGCTCTCTCAGAGCCCTTTAAGTCCAAGATCTCCCTGGATCTTCTCTTCTCCAGGCTGAACATCCCCAGCTCTCCCAGCCTGTCCCCTCTTTTGTGTCAGGGATAGTGTGGCCAGCAGGACCAGGGCAGTGATTGTCCCCATGTACTCAGCATTGGTGACACCACGCCTTGAGTGCTGTGTTCAGTTTTGGGTCTCTCATTTCAAATAGGACACTGAGGTGCTAGAACATGTCCAGAGGAGGGGAAAAGGCTCATGAAAGGTCTAGCAAACCTCACGAGCCATGGCTGAGGGAACTGGGTTTGGTTGGAGACTCGGTGTGGATTTATTTGCTCTCATATTTGTGGCATTGTGTCTCTGTTATAGCATTGATACCTCACTTGCAGTACAGATTCTCTGTGATGTATTCTGTAGGGTGGGTTATGAGTGTTCCTGTTTGGGACCCCAACCTCATGTATTTGTCCAGCACTGTGGCACTTCTGCATTTTGGGAGTCATCTACTGGCAACAATTAATAATCACACCTTTGTTTTTTTCTCCTCAGAGAAACAAAACAAGTAGGGGGAAATACCTTCCTTTTCCCCCCGTTTTCTTTCCTTGGCCTCCAGGCTGACTACAGCAGCAGATCTTAAAGGAGGGTGTACTGAGGTGGGATCCAGCCTCTTCTACCGTGCCTGTAGTGAGAGGACTGAAGGAAATGGCCTTAAGTTGAGGTATTGAAGAGTCATGTTAGATGTTATATTTTTTTTTGCACTGTTTGAGTGGCGAGACATTGGAACAGCTTACCCAGGTAAGCGGTGGGGACTCACCACCCCCGTACGCGTTTACGAGCCGCTTGGATGACGCTGTTTAGGTTCCCCAGTAGAGGGGACGATCCACAACCGCACTTTATAACATTAAATCCCTTTCCTTTCCTCACAAACCCCTCAACTCCCGGCCGGGGCCGCCCCGCCCTGAGGGGGCGCAGGCGCCGCCCCGCCCTTTGTGTGTGGGGCGGGCGCGCGTGCGCCGAACGCGTTTCCTGCCGCCCGTGTCAGAGCCGGGCCCGCTCGGCCTCTCCCGCCGCCGGAGCGGAGTCGCGTTGACTGCCCAGAGTCCGCGAGTCCCGCTCCGCCCTCCGCCTCAGGTGAGTCCCGGCCGCGGCAGCGATGCCCGGTGGGCTGGGGGAGCCTGCGGGCCCCGCTGGTGGCAGTGCAGGGCAGGGCGGGGGGGAGGCAGCACAGCATCGCTGCCCCGAGGGGCTGGGGACGCCGCGCTGAGGGTGAGGCGCTGGGCACCGCTCGCCCCTTCGCCCTGAGGTGCCCGAGGAGCGCCCCCCGTTTTCACCGCCGTGCCCGCCCGTTTGTCCCGCTGTGCCTCCCCGCCGTGTCCCGGTGCTGGCAGGGCCGCAGCCCACGATCCATCCCCGTCCCCAGGCTTTATCCTGCTAACGGTGCCTTGTGTGTCACCCCCCGGGGGATCCGCGCTGAGTGACTTGCGAGGGTGTGACGCGGGTGGGAGGCTGTCCTTCATCGCAGGTGCTTCTCTTCCAGGTGCTAGGAAGTGGTGTAGGTGCTCCGGGAGTAGGCAGGGATTACAAAGATCCCTTTCTCGCTGTCACACACACGCACATTACATCTCCACTTCTGAATCTCCTGGCTGGCTGCTTGTCCAGGCTTTCACCACATATTTCTCACCCCACTGAGATGTGACAGCAGCTGAGTCCTGTAAATCCCAACCTTGATCCTTTCAGGCCTGAAAGAACTGCTCTACAATGGTGAAAGATTTCCCTTTTTTACTCCATGTTAAAATATTTTATTGGAACTTTTTATTTCCATTTGAATTAAAGCTCAGGGAGAGCTGCGTGAAATACATGATAACAAAGTCATATCAGTGTCTTCCCCAGGTGAGGTTCTGAGGTTGAATGACAGGAAGGCATTGAGGTTATTAATTTGTCAAGAATAATAAAGCCAGCAGCATTTCCTCTAGTGAAATATGATTTGGATTTTGTCTGTGTATTAGTAAAGAATAAATATAGCTGGAAAACTTCTTTAAGATTCATGTCCCCAAAGAAAATATCACTGTACCTATCAGGAGACAGAAATAGTGCTGCTTTTTGAGGTTATCATCATTGGTGTGTTTTATGGGTTTGTAACCAAACCAAAATGGAAAAAGGTCACTTGTAGCCAGTTATGGAGCTCAGGTAACTCAGTAAATGGTGTTGGATTAAAAATACCCAGCCCTAGTAGAAAAGGGGCAATTGAGAGGCATTTTAAAGGACTTCATTTTTCATGTTGAGAATTCTCTACAAATCCATTTCCCACACAATGGGAAGGATTGGATCATACAGCTTTGGGTTGGTTTTGGGAACAGCTAAGTAAAAACACCTGAACTGGGAGGTGGGGTAGGACCATATTTTATATGTAATGCCATTCTGTGAATAAAATACTACAGTTTTATTAGAAAGTGTTTCGAAATAGCTGCATTCCTTGGGGAGAGGAGACTGGATATTTTTACATTTTATTTCGGAAAGAGTAGCAAAGGCTGAGCATTCCTTGTTGGTGGAACAGCTCTTGAACTTTTCCTGTATATGGAAATGTGCTGCTACTGAATGTTGGCAGGAGCTAAAGCAAGATCCTGGAAAAAGCACTTTGCAGTTGTGTTTTGCTTATATTCACACGTGGGATCTCAAATGATGGATGTTCAAGGGCAGAGGTAACCCAGATTATGGCAACATTTTTACATTGACAAAAAAGAATTATTTTGCTTAGAACTGTGTGTACTTAATACTTCATTTGATTGGTAGAATGTGATTATTATAGGAACCATGAAAATCAAGCTGGTTAAAATTGTGAGCTGGACTAAAAGCTCGTATTGTTAAAAGTTGTGTTTCGAGTACATTTGAAATGCACCCATAATTTGCATCTTTTTAGAATAACAGTGCTCAATTTTCCTTAAACAAGAAACTAAATAAATTAAAAAGTCTCTCCAGTTGCTTGCATTGCTGAAATCCTGTCTCACCTCTGCTCCGAGATCCAGCACTTTCAAGGTATTTGTTAAACTGGTGGTGTGGTGGTAATTCCTGAGGCTCCAAAAGAGTTGTACTCATCCTTCTTTCACTCCTGAGTTTCTGTTGGATTGCCATTCATTTCCTGTTTGCTTCCAAATTCCTACCTTGTCCTGAAGGCTCCACCCTCTGCTAACATGGCCATACTTGGGTATGTTGTAATTCCAGGCTCTGATGGGTGTGGATGGCTTGGAATGACATCACCGAGATAGTTCTTTGTAAGATGGATATGTGGGGGTAAAAATGCTTTCATCCATCAGGCACTGATAAATTGCTGTGAAAATTCGTGGAATATGCAAAAGGAATTGACAAATCCAAGTTGGATGTGTTGAACTGTGCATGTTTTTATTTTTACAGGTGACCTTGAGTTTTTATGGTGTTGTCTTCCATCCATTTATGCTGCTCTGGTTAATACAGCACATAAAATACTATATTTTAATACCTAAAATACTTCAATGTCTAAAATATTTTCATTTCAAAAATATGCTATTCCATGTCCTGTATTAAGGAAAGGCAGCATAAATGGATGGAAGATAATATAATAAAAACGTTTGAAACAAGTTTGTGTCTGCAGATGAATGTGCCTCCAATTGCAGATTTTCAGCAGTGTCTCTTGTAACAGCCATAAAATAAAAGAAAAAAGTAGGTATTTAGGGTTTTTAGACAAAGTACTCACAAATTACAGTGATTCTGCTTTTAATGTTTGAGTTTCATGGGGCAGAAGCCTGATTATCAAAGAGTTCAATGCTAGAATTAATTTGAAGAAATTACTAATTAGTTAATTACTGATCGTAGTAATTTTTCCCTAGGATACATATAAATGGTTTTATCAAATAATATGTCAGCAGATCACAGTGACACATGAGTTTGACTTCCTGAAAAAAAACAATGTTGTAGTGCTGCCTGTGAGCCTGGATACAAGTCAGGCTTTAGAATCAGTTCACTGAGCTTTGTCCTAGATATTTATTTTTTTAATTATTCTATTTCCATAGTGAAATTAATAGGTTTATTAGATTCTTGAGGAGCTGCTCTCTTGTCTGTGAGGATACACAAAGAAGCAAGTGTATCTGGCTTTTAGGGCAATTGCAATTAGCTCACATAAGCAGGGCAATGAAAATCCATCATCCTGCTGGAAGTGTCTGGGGCTGTGACACAGGCAGCTCACATTTATTAAGTTGTGATCTGTAAATAAACTGCACTGAAAGAAGCTTGGTAAATGTTGGAGGTTAGCTTTGTTTTATGAATTCATTTTCAGTTTTCCACCTTTCATCCTTTTCACTTTTTCCACCCCAGGAATCTGTGTAACTCGGAATGTCTCTGCATCAGTTCCTGCTGGAGCCAATCACCTGCCATGCCTGGAACAGAGACCGTACTCGTAAGTAACAAAGTTTATTTTCATTGTTAATTTCATTTTTTTTCAATTGTTGTTTTCTTTCTGCTGTCACTTTTTGATCCTGTGATGTTCTGGGTCACATTTAGGGAAGGTGTGATCCGATACATAGTTCTATGTGTTAAATGTTCTACTTCTGATCCAAAAAGCACACGTCTTCCAAATCTGAAATTTTCTAAACCTGTTGCTGGAACTTTGGCATGGGACGTAATTGAGTCTTCCTGGTGTTCACAAAGCTTTGCCTCTTGACCAAGTTTTCTACAGAATGTGGATTGTTGTGTTCCAAATGTGTTGTCTTCCTGTGCAGAGTACTCATGACCGTGGGATGTGTACCAATATTAAACTGCCAGAGGACAGGGTTAGATGGGATTTTGGGGAGAAATCTTCCCTGGCACAGATTCCCAGAGAAGCTGGGGCTGCTCCTGGATCCCTGGAAGTGTCCAAAACCAGGTTGGATGGTACTTGGAGCAACCTGGGATAGTGGAAGGTGCCCCCTGCAGGGGCAGGAACTGGGTGATAAGGTCTATTCCAAACCCAAACCATTCCATGATTCTCTGTCCATAATTATTGGAGATTTTCCATGGATTTTTCCCTTCATTTACAATCCCATGTCATGCTCTGAAATTTGTGAGTAGAGGTTTCAGATGGAAAAAGTCTTTCCAAATACAGCATTTGCTATTAAAAAGCCTTCTGTACAATTGGATTGTTTTATTTCTTCTTTCCAGAGATTGCCATTAGCCCTAATAACCATGAAGTGCACATCTACAAGAAGAGTGGGAACCAGTGGGTGAAGGCTCATGAGCTGAAGGAACACAATGGACACATTACAGGTGAGATTGTGCTGAGCCAGCCTTGGAGCTTTCCAACCCCCTCTGTTTTCCCCAGCTGAGATTCTGAACAAGAAATCTGCAAGTGTTGAGTAAATGGATCTTTTTCTGGGTTGGCATTCCCACTTAGAGAGAGCCTTGCAGCAGTTTGCTGAGCTGCATGCAGTGACTGTTAGGAAGAAAAGCCCTATCTCATTTCCAGACATTTCAGTGGAGTTACTGAGCCATTTTTTCTTATCTATGGCTTATTTTTCATTTCTAATGACATAATGAGAACACATTTTCAGTCTACTGAAGTAATCTGGTTGTGTCACAGTGATGCATGCTGCTCCCTTTCAAGTGCTACTGCTAAAGTTTCATCAAGTATACGACTGTAGCATTGCTCTGTGGTTTCCAACAACAATAAATACCCTTTTTTAGGGAAGGGTATAAACATTTGAAGTGGACAGTCCTGGACTTAGACCATCAGTGAGCACATTTATTGCAGGCCTAGAGTATCTGTACATCCACAGTGAAAATTAAGCAGAGCTGCCACATTGAGTTACAAGGTGTTATTTTAAAAAATGCAATTATCCTGTGGCAGTCTTTTATATTACTGGGGTTTTTTGTTTGATTTTTCCCCATGGTGATATTTTTAAAAGGGCTTTATTCTCTTAAGGAAGTGAAAATAATTACTACAAGCACTTGTGCAAAGCAGCAAATTCTGCACAACTGTCCCTGCTTCTTTATGAAGAGTCACTTGGGCTGCATTTACAAATTGTGTCCCCCCAAGACTTTTTACTTGTACCTGTTAGTGTTAGAAGCCAAATATTCATGACTTGGGAAAAGAGCTCTCTCTGCTTTCCTGCACAGTGTGAACCTTTGGAATACAAAACACTGTGGTGGTTGTAAAGAGTGCAGTTAAGCTGTGGTTCCACACAGGAGATCCACTGATCCAACTGCTTGTAACCCCTGACAGCAGTGAGTCAGCTGCTGCCTTTCCTGATCACAGGGGACAAGGTCCTTGTTGTGACTCAGGTTTGTGGTGAGCTGCCTCTGCTCACTCACAGGAAGAGCTTTTTGCACTCTATTTCTGCTAAGCTAAAAATCTGAACTTGGCATAAGTCAGAGCAGCACCAGGGCTGGTGAGAGGAGAAGGGAAGAGGGGCAGGATGGTCCCTCTTTCAAAGGCAATGCTACAACTCCTGGAGCTGTAGTTTCAGACTACCAAGCTCTTCACTTTTTAAGCATAAACCTATTTTGAAGTCAACAATATATGAATAACATTAATTCTTTCCACAGCTTTTATCCCACTTTCAGTTTGTGAGCTTAAGAGTTGTTTTTAATACTGAATATACTATTGGAAAACCACTGTCATATAATTTGTGGCAGGAGAGTTGAGGACTGCATCCCAAAGGATGCTAGAGAAAAGATGAAAAATAATGTTCCCATAAGACTTTCCAGTTGGGAACATCCTTCATTGCCTAGGAGGGGAAAGAAGCAATGGCAGCCTTATCAAAGGTTTTATTTTATTCTTTGAATTTGTTATTTTTTTCTTGGTAAACCTTTCTTGTGGCACAGGTTAAATAGGCATGGAAAAAAATGTAAGGATTGTGTCAGTACATGAAGACTGATAATGTCTAACCAAAAAAGCCCTGTTATCTAAACTTTAGATCATGACAGTAATCTGGCACAAAACGTTGTTGGAGGTTGTGCAGCTTTAGAATTGCTGAGTTTCAGCTGTTGAGAGGGATCTTGCGGAAGTCAGAGGTTTGGAGGGTGCTGCTGGACAGGCCTTGGCCGGTCTGCAGAGCTCCACCTGTTGGCCAGCCCTCAGCCAGCAAACCCCTGGCACCTGGGAATTTGGGATCTGCAGTTTTGATGAAAGCTAGAGGGAGAAACAACTATCCCTAACAGCTTGAAATACCTCCTGGAGAATAAGAGATGAAGGGGATTGACATAACAGTAATAACTGTCTCAGTGATCAGTTCATCAGGAGCTGCAGTGACAGGGCAAGGAGGAATGGCTTCATACTGAAAGAGAGGAAATTCAGGTTAGATATGTGGCAAAATTCTTCCCTGTGAGAAAGAATTTTCACCTTTGCCTGTGAGGGTGGTGAGGCCCTGGCTCAGATTTTCCAGAGAAGCTGAGGCTGCCCCTGGATCCCTGGAAGTGTCCAAGGCCAGGTTGGACAGGGCTTGGAGCAACCTGGGACAGTGAATGGGCTTTGACACAGCCTTGGAACCACATGCTCTTTAAGGCCCTTTCCACCCCAAACCATCCAGAGGTTCTGTGACAGAGGGCTGGGAGCTCATAGCAGTGCACCCCTCAAAACAAAGGACCCAGAATGGGAAGGGATTTGAGTTCTCTTTGTTCCCCATAAAAGGTGAAGAAGCCAGAACTTTCTTTCCCAGGGTCTTTGGACCCCCTGGACTTCACTCCTGGGGCGATCTGGTTTGGATGAGTGCTGAAAGCCCTGCCTGGAGAATTACCACTAAAAGCACTGGACAGAGGAACATCGTGGCATTTTGGGGGTGTTTTAGCAGAGACAAGGAGCCTCCTGTCTCTGGCACAGCTTTTTCTCTGTAGAGAGTTTATTTTTGCAGTTATTAAACTTTTTTGTTTCCAACACCACCCGAGGTGCCCATCCCGCTTATTTGATGCCACCGGGACAAAAACCCAAGCAGTGATAGAACCTCTGAGGGCTCAAAACCCCCGGCCCGAGGAGGATTCCACCACGAGCTGATCTCTGTTTTGCCTTAACCTAAACCAAAACAGCACGAGGGGAAAATTAACTGCAGTGAGCTCTCCATGGCAGGTATTGACTGGGCTCCCAAAAGCGACCGCATCGTGACGTGCGGCGCCGACCGCAACGCCTACGTGTGGAGCCAGAAGGACGGCGTGTGGAAACCCACCCTGGTCATCCTCAGGATCAACCGTGCTGCCACCTTCGTCAAGTGGTCTCCCCTGGAGAATAAATTTGCTGTGGGAAGTGGAGCTCGACTCATATCCGTGTGCTACTTTGAGTCTGAGAATGACTGGTGAGCTGGTTTGGTGTCTGTAAGGTCTGCATGGGAAAGGTGATGCTGTTTAATGCTCATAACTGGGTTGATGTTTTGATGATTCTTAAAATATTCAGGAAGTGTAGAGGGGTGGTCTCATCAGTTCTTTTGTGGACTTTAACATTGGGGAAAAAGGTTCTCTCTCTTCTTCACTCTGCTGCAGCACCTAAAGGCCTTTGACTTTGCCTATTTTCAGTTGGTGTGGATGTGTTCTGCCTGACAGCCATAAACATATGGTGCTTTTCTAAAAGTGCAAGAATTTCTGCAGAGTAAAGATTGCATTACTACAACTATATGGTTGAAAAAAGATAAATATTTCCTTCCAGCTCTTTGTGCCAGAATGAATGAGGAAATCTTCACTCGAGTCTTCCACATCTATGATTTTGGGCCATTTCTTGTCATTAGAGGTTTGAGTCTGTCACATCTCCAGGGTGATCTGTGAGCTTGTTGTCGACCTGTTCTGCATTTTTGTCACATACTTTTATCACAGTTTATAGGTTTCACATAGGAATATCTCAAAGATGTCTCTACCATTAACATTTTTCTCATTTTAGCATCTAAACTTAATGTTTCTGATCTTCTCCCTTTGTAGCTGCACGTGTTGGAGCTACACTTGCTGTATCATCTGTAGCTGAAATCAGTGTGTGGAGTGTCTGTTACTTTGGGTTGCATAAACAGTCACAAAAACACAGGTGTCCTGTGTGCAGTCTGCCATGTGGAGATGGAAAACAATGACACCATCTGCAAAATACACTTTAAAGATTGTTTTGGACTTTTATGCTTTCCACCATATTCACCTATCAATGTTTTTTCTCTGCCTCACTTGTCTGCAAAAGAATCAAGACTCCATATGTTGAAGAAATATAATTTGTAAATTGTGGACCTCAAAACTTGTGCCTGATGGAAGTAAAATCAAAGAAAAAGCACCATCATCCCAAAGGCCATCAAGTGAATAATAGATTTCATGACTAGTGTGTAAATAGTTCAGATAAACCAAATCTGCTGAGACATATTTAGGCCACTATTGATGCATTCAGCAGCAGGAGCACTTTGCACTGCAGATAATTGAGATGAATGCACTGGTTGGGTCATTGGCAGTCCCCCCATTTTCTTGTTGTGTTTTATAGTTATTGTATTTTTAAACAGTAGAAAAGTCAATAGGCAAGAGATGTGGCTATAAAACTTGTTGGAAGGACTGGAGAAGGACTTGTACTTGGTGATCCTTGAAAATGGTGCTGCTGAGCTCAGTTCACAGTCACAGCTGACCTTGTGTTCACTGGGGGAAGAGACCTGGCAATTCCTATGCAAAATTCACATCAAAGAGTTCCATCTGATGCATTATAAAAAATAGTTTGGAAGGGAATAGGACTTAGCTGAGGAGATACATATTTAATGAGTTTGCTCATAATATTTGAAGGCTTAATTAAGCTAAACATAAAGTTCACAGATTGCACAAGAGAGTGTGAAAGATTTGGTCATGAAGTTTTTTCCCAAACTGATGTGTTTAGTCATTGACAAGGAGTGATTTTTTTTTTTTGAGGAGTGCTTCATGGATTTGTGGGAATCAGGTAAAACACGTTCATATAAATTTTCTGTCTTATTTTGGTTTGGTTTGATTTTAGGTGGGTGAGCAAACACATTAAGAAGCCCATTCGTTCCACTGTCCTCAGCCTGGACTGGCACCCCAACAACGTCCTGCTGGCTGCAGGATCCTGTGACTTCAAGTGCAGGTGAGAGAAACTAAAACATCTATCCACAGTTTGAGTTCCTGGATCAAATCAGTAGCTTGAGCATGTTGATCAGCTATTTGCACTTGCTATTAGAGTAAAAGGTGGCTCATTGTGTGCTGTTATTGGTACCAAAATAAAATATCCAGCTTGAGAAGTGTTGCCTTTGATACTGCAGTGTCCTGACTTTGGACAGCCAGCATGGATTTGCTGAGGGACACACCTGAATTTTGGGAATTGGGGGGCATTTAGGCTGAGAGCTGGTCATTAGGCTGAAGTTGGATTAGCAGGTGTCATCTTGTAGAAGACCAACAGTGCTAGTTAGAGTTTAAAAAGCAGTATCCCAATGGTGCAGTTCCAAAATTCAAAACTGGCTATTTCCACAGGTGTTATCCCATCTTTTTGTTCCCTGGGTTCCTTATTTCCTCCCCTTTGTCTGTGAGGAGCAGAGTCAAGGATTGATCCACCTGCAACTCAACACAATAGGATTTTTGAAGACCATTAAAAAAAAGCTGTTAAAGACAAATTGGTGTGAGAGATGGATGGGGGAGACTTTGGAGCTGATTGTGAAATTACAGTGTGAGGGATGGGCCCTGCAGACTGCTCTGTGCTGAGTGATTGGGGTCACTGCAGGGGAGTCTGCAGGGCCTGACTTGAATCCACATTGACTTAATCACTTGTACCTTGAATGATAATGAAAGCTTCTTTTCTTAAATTCCTTACATAATAGGGCGATTTTTAAGCTTCAAAGTGTGTACTAAAAATGACTAAGGAGGAGTGGGAGTGGGAAGTGGGACTGATTATTACATTCCTGATTTCAGAATGAAACCCTTGCATCTAAACCCCATCCTTTGATACCTTTTCATGTAAGGAGAAATGTTAAATGGGAGCTGGGAAAGAGGGGAGAGTTGTCTCCCCTTTCCAGACATATTTCCAGTTTTGATTAGATAAAATGTTTGTATTCACTTCCTGTCACAACATAGATGATGTGAAACAGAAGCAGCTAATTTTCACATGTGGAATTTTTTAAATTTGGTTTTATAAAGGACCTCAGGACTTTGACATAGGTCACCTGAAATGTGTGTGTGTATGTGTCCGACCCAAACCATTCTAGGATTCTGTTTCTTCCCCAAAACCGTGAAAAACTATTCTCTTTTGTAAATGATGAGTACAGATCTCTGGAATTCCAGTTCTCCCTTCAGCTCCATATTAAAAAAAAAACAACCAAAAACAGATACCTGAACTGTGCACCTGTTCTGATGGAAATTCAGAACTGATCTGCCACTTAATAAGAGCTAAGTGGGAACCATTTTGGGGAAGGAATGGAGGGCAAGAGGCTGCAAATTGCAGGATATTCGGCAGAGTTTTTTTGTGCTTGGCCAAGATAAATGAGCTCCCCTTATATTTATCTGAAATATATGTGTCTGTAGCTACGAGCACCACATAAGTGTGATTTTATGTTCTTGCTGTGGAAATGAGAGTCATTTCCCAACATTCTTTTGAAGAGCCTTCAAGCTGAGGTGATTTTGTTTTTAAAGACTGGGAGATTTTAATTAGGGAAAAAAACTTCTTATATTTTTAACTAACAGTTAAATTCAAGGTCTTCCCTACCTAGGTATGATTTTCCTGCCTTGTGTCAAAGGCTGTTGCTTTAAACATCTTGTCCTACTTCCATACATTAAGAGAATGATAATAAGAATACATTCCATCCTTTTAGGTGGCTCTATAAAATTCATTTTTTTAAAGGATTATCATTACATTATATTTAAACTGATAGAGCCAAATATGTATCCATACTTAATTCCTTGAAAATCTGTGCCTAATATAGCTGCAGTTAAACCCTTCTCATTCCTAATGAGCAGATTTATTGAAGTAAGCTGAATATAGGTACCTTTGGAAGTGCTTACCTCACACACACAAAAGATAGAAAAAACATGAAGGGGGAGCTACATTCCCTTAAACTCACTATAAAATAATTCCTGTTTGTGTGTGACTGCAACCATGAATATTTGATCACAGTTTTTCATTTATCCTGATCTTTTTTTTCCCCTCTGGTGGTAGCATGGTGTAGCTGCCTTGCTCCTCCTGTTCAATGGACTCAAATCCTATGGTTGTGACGTCCCATTAAATTCCATGGTAACAGTCAAGAACACCATACTGTGGCATGTCTGAATCATGCAGAAGGAATTTGATGAAAGGGGGAGGCTTTCTATTTAAACATATCTTGAAAATTGTAGTGCTGGGAAAAAAAAAAAAAGCGTTGTGGTATTTCAGGTTTTCAAGGCATTTTTGCAATAATGAGCCGGAAGAAGGTGGCTCAGAGCTCCTTTGCTGACATTAGAACATCACATTTCTTTCTTTGAAATCCTGCTAAAATGGGAATGTTCTTAAAAAGTGGGTAATTTTGTAGGTGTTTGTATTAGCTTCTAATTATACAGTGCCATTCCTGGGTTTTCTCTAAGTGAAGGATTGACTCCAGAGAGCTGTTAGCACCGCAGAAGGTTGAAAGGGAAATCTTGGCACGGGGAAAAATGCTCTGACAACGTGTATTTTTGTGCCATCTTCTGGAAGAAAGTGAGAGGGCTGCAAGAACAGCAGGTTTCTTTATGAGAAACCTGTGTGCTTTACACCTTTTGTACTGCTGCTTCCAGGCTTGTTTAAAGACACCAAAATATTTTATTGTGGGAGAATCTGGACACATCTCTGCGCTTCCAACGTGAAATAAATGATCCCATGCTCCCAGGAGCTTTGTTTTTTTATGTTCACACCAAAACCTTTTTATTTGCAGGGTATTCTCTGCTTACATTAAGGAAGTGGATGAGAAGCCAGCCAGCACCCCCTGGGGCTCCAAGATGCCTTTTGGGCAGCTGATGTCGGAGTTTGGGGGCGCAGGCAGCGGAGGGTGGGTGCACAGCGTCAGCTTCTCCGCCAGCGGCAACCGCCTGGCCTGGGTCAGTCATGACAGCACTGTGTCAGTGGCTGATGCCTCCAAAAACATGATGTGAGTATCCCCTTGTGATTTCATGAGCCTGATGATCCTAAAGGACTTTTCCAACCTTAATGATTCCGTGATTCTATGTGGGATATGTGGAATATTGGGCTCGCAGGCTCGCACCTCTGTTGCCCGTTTTACTGTAGATTCCAGGAGTCTCTTTGAGGCTTATTTAAGTATAAATATTCTATAAATAAGGTTGTTTCTGTGAATTTAGGATTATATCATTTAAATTCTTTGTAGGAATCCTTTGGTGAGGATATAGCAAATTTATTTTTGGGGATAAAAAGAAGCATTTGGGAAAAAAGATGTGTTCCGCTGAGTAACCAGGGAAACAATATTTCCTTTTTAAAAACAGTATTTGCAATACAAAATATTCCAAACAATATTCTAGACAATATTCTCAATTCAAAGAGAATCCAGAAACATACTCATTGCAAAACTAAGACCCCCATCTCCAACCAGGATCTGGAAATTAAGTTTTTAATTAAATATTAATTCCAACTGCTATCATTAAGATGCTGCTGATGCAAAGTTTCAACTTGCACCACAATGCAACAAAATGTTTTACTAACAATTGCTCCTTCTGCTTTTCCTCTTGATCTGCATAACTTTGCGGTGTCCTTGGCTTTCCAACCAGGAAGGATGAGATTGTCCATGTGTTTTGGTAGCAGAAGTCTCTGAGGTCATCAAGGCAATGCTGGAATTCATTTTGAACTGTGGTTCTGATCACTACAGTTGTATAAGTACCTGGCAGGGAATATCATTCATTATAAAGTGTTTAAGAATTCACTTTATTTGTCATTAAATTGCGAAAATTGACTTAAATGAACATCAAGGATTTTTCCCACTGCAAAGATGTCAAGCATCAAAGCGTCAAGTTTTTTTTATATTTAAATGAAATTAATGTCTTCATCAATACAGACATTTCTGGGGGTGTTCCTTTTAAAGTCTTGCCCCTGTTTACACAGGATTTTGGTAATGTTAGCCTTTCACCTGGAATACTTGGTTTTGTTTTAAAGTCTTCCAGTACACTTTCATTGGGCTGAAACTTTTTATTATAAATTACCACTCTCTGTTATCACCACAGGACAGGCTGAGCTACCTTGACTTTTCCAACAATCCTTTTGTGAAAACGATGCCTATTCTTTTGTTAGAGCTGAAAACGAGAGGTTTCAATGAATCCCTCTAACAAATATCCTTGTGCTCAGGGTTTCACAGCTGAAAACAGAGTTCCTCCCACTCCTGAGCGTGTCCTTTGTCTCCGAGAACAGCGTGGTGGCAGCTGTAAGTGTTTGCTTGTGGTATTTTGGAGGGGGAGGGAACCCCATAAACAACAAGCTGGAAGGGCAGGGTGGCAGCACTGAGGTGGTGTTTCCTGATGGGTGTTTGCTTGCAGGGCCACGACTGCTGCCCCATGCTGTTCAACTGTGACGAGCGTGGCTTGCTGAGCTTCGTCTCCAAACTCGACATTCCCAAGCAGAGCATCCAGCGCAACATCTCGGCCATGGAGCGCTTCCGGAACATGGACAAGAGAGCCACCACGGAGGATCGCAACACCACCCTGGAGACCCTGCACCAGAACAGCATCACGTGAGTCTCCTGCTGCCAGGGAGTGTTCTCCATGCCCTGTGGGTGTTCTGCAAACCCTCAGGTTTGCTCTGCCACCAGAGTGTGGTGTCCCTTTTTGACTTCCCGTAGCAGCTCTCTGTTTCTGAGATTTCCGTGGGTGCTGGTGGAGTTAATCATTGATGTGGTTCGTGCTTATCTTATCAAATATGTGGGTACTTCAAGAGGCTGGTGGCACTGTGCAAAATCCAGTCAGCAAAAAAATCCACCTGAAATTCACATCCTCAGCTTTCTATTTGTGATGTTACTGCCACGTGTATTTATTTATTATGTATCAATAATATTATGTATCGATTTATTATGTTTTCAAGTTGAAACATGGGAAATTTAGGTTAAACATACAGAAAAAAATCCTTCTTTGTGAGGAACCAGTTTCTCAGGTTGCCCAAAGAAGCTGTGGCTGCTCCATCCCTGGCAGCTTTCAAGGCCAGGTTAGATCAACCTGGAATAGTGGAAAGTGTCCCTGCCCATAGCAGGGAGTGGGATTGGATGAGCTTTAAGGTCCCTTCCACTCCAAACTATTCCATAGTTCTGTTAATCAAAAGGATTCATTCAGGTTAACTGGGTAAAATATCTTCACATCAAAAAAATAATGTGATCCCAGAGGATGTTGAGCAATTTGTTTTTTATTCAAGGAAAACATTTAGTCTCACCAAACCATTAAAGAGCTTTCAGCATCTTTTTCTTGGCTTATTTTTCTGAGGCATTCTACCAAGAATCTAGTGTAGGCTCTGCTGTAGTCATGTCTCCATCTGAAGGAGTAGGAGTAGAATTCAACCCAAATTTCCCAGTTTTCTGGCTCTCTGGAATGGGTGTTGGAGCTCTCACTCTCTGTTTGCAGCCAAGTGTCTATTTATGAGATAGACAAACGGGATTGTCGGAAATTCTGCACCACCGGCATCGATGGAGCAATGACCATCTGGGACTTCAAGGTAAAAATGTGCTTTTACTACCATGTTTATATGTCAGCTAGCTGGGCTGGTGAGGTTTTTGGGATTTTTTTTATCTCTAATATCAACTCCTGGGGCTCAGCCCCAAGCCAGATTTTAGCAGCAGCAGGCAATCCAGACTGGAATATTCAAAACCATTAGTGAAGCCCATAAGATAAACTGATCCAAGAATCTGCATAAATGCAGATGCAGTTTGTTAAGCAGATGGTGCTAATACAGACTTTTTTTTTTTAATAGAATTATTTAATGTCTCTGTAGGAATCCCCTTAATTTTCATTCTCCAGCCTCAGCCACAGTTGGGCTGGAATGATTTGTACAACAAAACTCCCTCCCTCTTCCTTCTCCCTCCCCTTGGGACTCTGCTCATTGTCCTGCTGCAGAACGTGGTCCTGTCCTCTCAGAATTAACTTACCCAAGGAGCAAGAAGTTGTCTCTACCAGCTGGAAAACACAATATTGAAAATCCTAAAAGGATGTATTGATGTCCATTCTTGCTTTGCTCAGGCCTGGCCAGCAGAGGTCCCTGTTGGTCTTCCCCAAAACTGGGATATGGGATCTGATTTAGGGAAAGAAATCTGTTCTGTGGTGCCAGAGTGCTCTGCACTCCCTCTCTGTCCCCTCTGGTGGGGACAGGAGTCAGACAAGAAGTTGAGGTGATCTCTAAGCTGCTTTAGTGCAGTTTGGGGTCTGTGTCATTGGCCTGTACGTGCCTGAGTTTGAAAGGAATGACTCTTGTGGTCTCTGGCTCTTGCATTAGGAAGAAACCCTTTACTTAAAGAATAAATTCTTCCCTGTGAGGATGGGGAGGTTGCACAGGGTGCCCAGAGAAGCTGTGGCTGCCCCTGGATCCCTGGAAGTGTCCAAGGCCAGGCTGGACAGGGCTTGGAGCAGCCTGGGATTGTGGAAGGTGTCCCTGCCATGGCAGGGGTGGACTGAATGATTTTCAAGGTCTCTTCCCACCCAAACAATTCTGGGATTCTATGACTGAGTCTAATTTCAACTACTCATGTTTTTTACTTGGTTTTGTTAGCATTCACACTGAATTAATTAACCCAAGCTACTGCAGCAGATTGTAATTCAGATGTTTTTCTCTCCTTCAAGACTTTAGAGTCCTCCATCCAAGGGCTACGAATCATGTAAAGATGGATTTCCATGATCTAGCAGGACAAACTGCTTGACAGAACACAGCTCCCACATCTGCACAAACCTGAAAAGGGAGGAAGGTGAAATATTTGGAAACACTGAGAAAATACAGCTTGGCAGATTTTCTTTTGAATCTAAATTTGGTGAATTGTGTTGGTTTCAAAATCAGCTGTGATTGTTTTTTGTTTTGTTTTTTTTTTTTTGGTTGGTTGTTTCATTCCATTCTTTACCAAAGCTGCTCCTTAAGTAGTTTATTGCAGGAAGTTATGATCACTAACTTAAAAGGGGAATTTTATGTAAATTGTCTGCTAGAAATAATAATAATAATAAAAAGAGAAAAACTTATTCTTTCTTTTGATGTTTATTGATTAAAAAAGGGATGTTAAGGAACCTGGGAGACAGAATGGGGAAAACCCTGCACTGATATTTTATGGCCTTAAAACAGGAGAAGTTCATCTTAACTGAAAGCTTCTAAAGTTGACAGCCTGGAGTTCTGATGTTCTGGATGTGAAGATTCAGATGAGCTTCTTCCAGGGGAATTCTTCCCTTGAGGTGATGATTTTGGAAGACAAATGATTTTATCCTACTTCATTCTGTGTGCCTTGCATTTAATCCATAGCAACAGCAAATTAACCTGAATGTTTTTTTGTTGTCTGCTCAGTGGGTCCCATTTTTCCGAAGGTGAGTGACCAGAATTATTTGTAGTTGCCTTTGGGGTTGATCCCAAGCCTGCTCCCAGGGCAGTGCTCTGTGTGGGAAGTGAAACAGAAATCTGCTGAGCCTCGTCTGGGGAAGACAAATTAAAAGCAAAATCACTTGGTAAGGCTGTGAAACTTCAAGGCTGGTAAATCACCATCCCTGGAGGTGTTCAGGGAAAGACAGGATGTGGCACTCAGTGGCAAGGTGGGGATTGGTCACAGGTTGGACTTGATGAACTTGGAGGCTTTTTCCACCCTCAGTGGTTCTGGGATTGTGTGTCCTGTTAGAGCTGAGCTCTCACCCATAAAATCCTGTATTTATAACAACTGGTGGGCAAATGAAGCTCCAACCACAGGTGTCAGCATGTCTGGCTTTGTGCTGATCCCTTGTCTGCAGGTCTGTCTGTGTTTTGCAGATCAGCTCTGAGCCTCAGGAGCTCATGGAAGCATTTGCACACAATTTGTTTTATTCCCAGGGTGTAGTTCCTCCGTGTTGCTGCCTTGCTGTGCTCTGAGGGGATTTGCTAGCTCATGGCATTGCTTTACAAAGCTCAAGATTTGTCATTTCTGCCCAAAAGGCAGAAGTGTCTTAAAAAAAACCCAGTGACTAAATTTACCACTTCCTCTGAAACCAGAGTTGCTTCATACCCTGCTCCTTTCTCAGCTTGGGGGGGTTGAAAGGGGAGGGTGGAAGATCAGCTCTGAGTGGCAGCCTCAGTTCTCAGTTCACAGAGCTGGATCCTTCTCTAGTTTCCTTGTGTCTCCCACCTTCTCCCCTGGCAGTCACGCTTGGCTTTGCAATTTCCTCTCCTTTCTAAACATAAAATTGTGAGTGTTTCATTTCTTGCAGTCGGGGGATCTGGGGGACTGGGATGGGTGGGCTGGGAAGCAGGGAATGCTCACTGGAGCCTGCCTGCAACACTCCCCAAACACAAAATCACTGCTGCTCGTCATCTGCACTGCCCCAACCCCAGAGAAAACCCCACCAGGAGTGTCCCCATGTCCCCAGTGTCTGTGCAGTGGGACAGTTCCTCTGCAGCCATTCTGAGGATGTGACGTGCTGCGGGGGCAGGAGGATCTTCCCCCTTGAGAAGCGGAAGAAAAAGCAGCTGAAGGGTTTGGGCAAACATGAACCAGGGCTGAGCCTCCATCCCTGACTCCCACAGAGCCAGATATTCCCCCCTCCATGGGCTATCAAACCTTGGAGAGCCCCAAGCAGTGTCCAAAGGCAGGGGAGGCAGCACAGCACTCAGCACAGGCTCAGGCAGGAGCAGCCTGGAGGTGGGAGTGATGGGGAAAGGAGATGGCAGGTGAGGAGCAGGGGTCACACTCCCCCTTCCCTCTGTCAGGTACCCCAAATCCTAGCGCAGAAGTAAAATCTGACCCACAGGTCATTCCCATTCCCACCTGGGAGATGTCTCAGGATCTCCCTTGTCTGCAGGGATCGTGGCACCACACCTGAAATGAAGCCCAGCTATGGATGAGGATCAGGAGCCAGGGGCTGTCTGTTCTGTGCCCTCCTTTTCCTACAGCTGGGGATTGAGTCTGCAGCTCAGCCAGTACCAGTATTGGTATACACCATGTATCAATACAATGCACAGGGTTATTGTATCCCTGTGATGCCTTAAGTTTTAGCTTTTATATTTTTTTGATTCTGTGCTGGTTTAGTGTGTAGTTCAGGGCTTCGTGTTAAGAGTTAGTAAGTTCTCATCACAGAGTAGGCAGACAAAACAATCCCTTTCTAGCTTGGGACCAAGGACAAATTTTAAACCCAAGAATATAAACAACAATGAAGGAAGAGAGGGAACAAGAAAAAATAGAGCTTCATAACCTGGAGCTGTAATTGGATAATTAACTCCAATATGCTAATGGACCAAAACCTATAAAGGCCTTGTGACCGGGCCTCCATTTTGTGACCATCTGTGGGTTTGACTTGGGTGTAGGCCCGGTGGGTTTCAAGCTGGATCCTTTCAATAAATCCCTTTTATCCTTTTATTCTACCTAGTCTCTGTTCCCAGGTCAGCCTACCCAGGCATCACCCAAATTCCGGATTATGGTATAAAAATTCTGCTGAGAAGAGGCCCTGCCCTCCCTGCACGGGACCAGCGAGCTGTGAGTGCACTCAGGGCAGGGGTGAGTGAGCACATCCCTGTGCTCGGCGGGGAAGGGGTGCGTGCAGCCCGGCGGAAATGGGATTTAAAGTAGTTTCTCTGAAGCAGGAGGTGGTAAAAGCGGAGGGCTGCATGCCTGGTGTGTGGGGATACAGGCACGGTGACCGCGGCCAGCCTGGCCCTGGGTCCCACTGGGCTCTGTGGGATGCAGGAACGAGCAGCAGCTGCTGCCGAGGGCGGCCGGATCCAGGCTCCGCGGGCTCCTGCGGATCTCCCCGGCCGTGGGAGGCGATGCTGCCGGGCACCTCGCCCCGGGCGGGCTCCAGGCACGGCTGTTCCCTGCACAGCCAGCGGGGACTCCCCATCCCTTCGGAACGCACCGGGGCTGAACAACACTCCCGCTGCCCGAGGGAGCCGGCGGGGATCCTTCCCCTCTGTTCCCCCGGCTGTGTCCTTCCCTGGAGCACCCAGGGCGAGTTGCCCACGTTCCCCCGCGGGCCGGGAGCCGGCCGGGGCCGGGGCCGCTCCACGTGCGGCGGTGGCGGAGCGGCCTGGCCCGCAGGCAGAGGGGCAGGGCGGCCGCAGAGCTGCTCCGCGCTCCCCCAACGCCCACGTAAGGAAGTGGTTGCATTTCTCGCAGAGGAAAAGGGAAGTCGGGCTGCCTCGGCGGGGCAGGCACAGCTCGCACCGCTCGCTCCGGGCTCCGTTCGTGTCGACTGCCCAGAGTCCATGAACGAGCCCCGCCGTCCAGGAACCGAGCCCAGCCCGCCCTGTCCGGCAAGGTAAGGACGGGCGGGCAGCTGTGCCGCCCCCCGGGACCTGGGGCTGTCCCCCGGGGCTGGCGCTGTCACCGCTCACACCCTGCTCGGGGGCTCGGGGGGTTTCCCCTGGGCTGGGGCAGGGGGGTGCAGGCAGCCCCTTGCCCCCTGCGAGTCTCGCTGTCGCTGCGTTTCGGATGTTTTCGGGTATCGGGTTTTCTCACAGCTTTGTCATCAAGTTTGAGGTTGTTTTTTAT
>VXBU01013336.1:297448-308876 GCA_013400315.1 Bombycilla garrulus
GCAGGGATGGATGGATGGATGGATGGATGGATGGATGGATGGATGGATGGATGGATGGATGGATGGATGGATGAATGGATGGATTGGGAAATAAGAGACTGGGGGAGCTGGAGACAGATGGGAAGATGGAGGGATGGCCTCCCCATGCCCAAGCTGTTACCGCAGGATGGTGACCCAGGGCAGCTCCTGGGGCACTTGGAGCCCTGAGCAACACCAGCCAGCTCCCCAAAATCCATGAGATCTCTGGGGATGGTGCTGCTGCCCCTCTGCTGCCCCTCTGCCGCCCCCTCTCCACTCAGGTGGGTTTGCAAGCACATCAAGAAGCCCATCCGCTCAACGGTGCTCAGCCTGGACTGGCACCCCAACAACGTCCTGCTGGCTGCAGGATCCTGTGACTTCAAGTGCAGGTGAGGAGCAGGGCTGGGGTGGCTGGGGGACCCCCAAGGATGGGCTGGGGGGCAGGGGCACCACCCCCAAGGATGGGCTGGGGGGAGGCTTCACCCCAGGTGCTGTTTGGAGCAGGAAATGGAGCACGGGGAGCTCTGGGAGCCATGACAGGGACACAGCACCCATGGGAGGTAGGGGGACACCCCACGGGCTCTGCCGGGGAAACTGAGTCACACAACTGAGCCAAGGGGCGGGGATGAAGGTGGCACATGTGGCATGGCTCTCCCCCTGCCAGGATCTTCTCGGCCTACATCAAGGAGGTGGAGGAGCGGCCCAGTCCCACGCCCTGGGGCTCCAAGATGCCCTTTGGGGAGCTGATGTTCGAGTCGAGCAGCAGCTGTGGGTGGGTGCACAGCATCTGCTTCTCGGCCAGCGGCTCCCGCGTGGCCTGGGTGAGCCACGACAGCACCCTGTGCCTCGCCGACGCCGGCAAGAAGATGGCGTAAGCAGGGCTGGGGACAGGGGGGACTCTGGGGGAGGCTGTGCTGGGGGTGGCAGCAGGGTTTGACCCCCAAACCCACATGGGGATGGAGGTGTCTGGGTTGGGTTGGGCTGGGAGCAATCCCAAAGTGTTTGTGCACAAGGGTGGGGGAGATGGAAGGGTTCAGCTTCAGGAGCTGGGATAGCCCTGGAGCATCCCTGAGCATCCCCTGAGCATCCCCTGAGCTTCTCTGTAATTGGGTGGGGGAGGTAGAGGGGTTCAGCTTCAGGAGCTCTGGTAGCCCAGGAACAGCCCTGGAGTATCCCTGACCATCCCTGGAGTATCCCTGGAGTATCCCTGACCATCCTTGGAGTATTTCTGACCATCCTTGGAGTATTTCTGAACATCCCTGGGTATCTCTGACCATCCCTGGGTATCCCCTGAGCATCCCTGCACATGGGTGTGGGACACAGAGGGCTCAGCCCGAGGCCCCGGGACCCCCCTGGGCCATCCCCAGATCACCACGGGTGGAGGAGGAGGTGTCTCCCCTTGCGGGTTCCCCCGGTGATGAGCTGTGTCAGCCTCAGCAGCGAGGCTGAAGCCCAGCTCGTTGTTCGCACCCCGCAGCGTCGCCTCGCTGTGCACCGAGACGCTGCCCCTGCTGGCTGTCACCTTCATCACCGAGAACAGCCTGGTGGCCGCCGTGAGTCGGGGCGGGGGCTCGGGGTGGGCGCCGTGGCCGGAGCCCCCTGGAGGGCGCTGAGCGGGGCGGGTTCGCTCCGCAGGGCCACGACTGCTGCCCGATGCTGTTCACCTACGAGGAGAGCCAGGGCGCCCTGAGCTTCGGGGGGAAGCTGGACGTCCCCAAGCAGAGCTCCCAGCGCGGCCTCACCGCCCGCGAGCGCTTCCAGAACCTGGACAAGAAAGCGAGCTCGGACACGGCCAACGCCAGCCTGGACACCCTGCACAAGAACAGCATCAGGTGTGGGCTGGGGACAGGCTTGGGGTCACCTCGGGGGCTGCCTGGGGGTCGTGATCCCTGAGCATCCCCTGGGTGTGCTGCTGCCCAGCCCTGGAGCATCCTTGGACAGCCCCAGAATGTCCCTGAGCATCCCCGCAAGTGAGAGAGACTGAGGCTCCAGCACCAGGAGCTGGGACAGCCCTGGGTGTTCCTGAGGTTCCCTGGGTGTCCCCAATGATCTCTGGGTATCCCCTGAGCACCCCTGGGTGTCCCGAAGCATCCCCAGGTGTCCCCAGAGCACCCCTGGGTATCCTTAAGCACCCCTGATATCCCCAGAGCACCCCTGGGTATCCTTAAGCACCCCTGGGTGTCCCCAGAGCATCCCTGCATGTGGGAAGGGGAGACAGAGAGGTCTAGTCCCCAAAGCTGGGACGCTCCTGGATCATCCTTGGAGCACCCCAGGGTGTCCCCAAGCACTCCTGTCCATCCCCAGTGCCTTCCTGCCCTGCTGGGGGAGGTGAAGGGGTGCAGCCCCACTCCCCCCTGGCTGCCAGGCACGCTGGGCTCAGCCCTGGGGCTGATTCCTGCTCCCTCTGTGACCCCACAGCCAGATCTCGGTGCTGGCGGGCGGGAAGGACAAGTGCTCCCAGTTCTGTACCACGGGCATGGACGGGGGCATGAGCATCTGGGATGTCAAGGTAAGGAATCCCCGTGGATCCCCCAGGCTGGGGGGGCCCGGTGTTGAACCATTTTCCCTCCCAGCTCACCAGGCAGTTCCAGTTTCTGTGGGAAGCACCGAGCTGCTGAACGCCCTCCTGTTTCATTTCAGAGCCTGGAGTCAACGCTGAAGGATCTCAAGATCAAATGATGGAGCCAATCCAGGAAAGGCATCCCAGCTTCCAGCTGTCCCTCTCTGCTGCCCTCTGCCACCCCCCTTGCTGTGCCACACGATGCCACCAGTGCCTGTCCCCGCTGCCAGCCAGCCCTGGTGGCTGTTTCCAGACAAAGAAAACCATTTTTCTTACTATTTTTGTTACCATCCTTCCCGATGCTGGTCATACATTGCTTGGAGAAATTGCAAATAAAGGATTTTCCTGGATAAATCAAAATGGGGATTTTTTTTGCACTTTTTTTATCTTGTGATCAGGGCAGAGCACAGTGCTGTGCCGCACCTCACCAGGGGTGGTCACGTCCTTTGTGCTGAGGGGGAATTGGGATTGTGGGGATAAGGGGAATGTCATTTTTTCATTCCCTGCTTCAGCACCATTTCAGAACAGGATTGGTGCTGTGGAAAAGGGGAGGCAGAGGATGAAGTGGCCAGGGAGCAAAGGTGAAGTCCTGTCAGGTGGGCAATTCCCAAACCTGGAGCCAGCTCAGAGACCTTGGGCTGCCCCACAAATCCTGCACCTTCCCGTGCCCTGGCAGAGGGACAGTGACATCTGAGCTCTGCTCCAGGGGGAGTTGTTACTCACAGATCCTTCCACCCATTTCCATGCATTCTGAAGCCTCAACCCTCTCCCCGTGTGGCTCCTGCCCTGCTCCATCAACCCAAAACCTGCCCTTGTCCTGCCCCCTGCACTCCCAGTGCTCCAAGGATCACCCAACCTTCCCGGGTCAGGCTCTAATTCCTCCCTCCTGGAGCTGACAGCACAGGCACCTCTCCTGCCAGCACAGCTTCCACAGCTCCTGAGGGTATTTCCTACCCCAAATCCTGGCTTGGTTTGAGCTGTGGTTTATTGGTGACATTCCCTGGGGCACAGCCCTGTGTCACACCCTTGTACCCAAATCCCTGCAGCCAGGCCTGGCCAGGGTGACACGGAACAAATCCCATTTGTCACCCTTCATCTCCGCAATCCCTCTCCCAGTGACCTCCAGTGCTCCCAGCCTGGGGCTGGATCTCCTGCAGCCTTTGGGAAGTGACTCTGGGAAGCACTGGTGTCCCCAACAGGCTGGAGCACCTCCCCTGCAGAGCCATCAGAGAGGAGGTGACAGCGCGGTGACCGCCCTTCTGACAGGGGACTCGGCCAGACAGTGGCCTGAGGGGAATTGTTTCCTCCACCGTGGTAAACAGATTGTGCAAGACAGCCACCAGAATGAGCAGGAAAAACTTTTCCCTCCAGGCTGTTCGTGCTGACAGAGCTCCCAACCCAGAGCCAAACTCCACACCACAATCAGCACCCCCCAAGTGCAGCTGTGCCTCCCCAGGACCCCCCAGCTGTGCCCTTCCCACACACACCAGGCCACGGCAGCTCTGATAACTTACAGTTTAATCAGCCAAATATACAAGTTCTCGTGGTGGTTTTTAAACTTGATCAAGTTTGGGTGGTTTTTTTGCTTTTTGTTTTTGTTTGGTTTTTTTCCATCTGGATCTGACACCATAAATGTTGTTTTTCTCCTTTAAACAAAGGATGATGTGGTTAAAAACTGGCACTATCCCTAATAAGGAGGAGGAGAAAAAGAAAATGAAGAGGAGGGAAAAGGGGAGACTGGCTGCAGGAAAGGAGGGATGAATCTGGGAAGGAATGGCTCTCCAGATGTCCATGAAGTCAGGCTCCCAGCTTATACTGCAACGCCCTGCAGCAAGATTTGATGGGCTCTTTGCCAACTGGATTCTTCAGACACATTATCCTTTGGGATTTCAAACCAAGTAAGTTCCCCACCCCATGCCCCACCCCAAAACGACCCCACAATCTATTTCCTTGCAATCTAGTATTTGAAGCACCTCCCCTCCCACACAGCTCCCTCCCACCCTGCCCCCCTCCCACCTTCTACGAGTTCTTGATCCTAAAAACAGCAAAAACATTAGTGTTTCTGAACTGTTACTGGGAATTGCTGTCCAGCACGGCTCTGCACTGCAGAGAGCAGCTGCCCCTAACCCCAAATGGAAATCTGTGCCAGGATGAGAACAAACACATCGTCAGTGTCTCTTGGAGGTGGAGGTGAGGTCAATGCTGCAGGACGCCCTGCGTGGCATCGATGGAGGTGACACAGCAGAGCTCCTGGCAGGACCAGGCACAGTTCCCTGGTGTTTCCTCCTCTTGCATGGCCTGTGCTTACTTGTTAAGGGATAGTGACTGCAGTCTTTTACCTGCCATGGCCGCTTCGTCTTTTGCTGGGGAGGAAAACAACAGAGTTTCATCATTTTGATTTCATTTCATCACAGACTGGGGGTGGATCAGAATCCTGGAAAATATCCCATCCTTCCCACTAACTTCTCAGAGGTACCAGGCACAGCTCCTCTTATACATCCCCTTCTATCCCTGGCTTCTCCCCAGGTGTCCACAAATCCCCTGATGCCCAAATTTGTCAGTGGAAGCCACCAAGGAGCCGTGTTCACACTTCTGGTCCATACATGCCAGGAAGGGAAGGAGTGCTGTCAACTCCTGGGCAGCTCAGATCCCCACATGCAAACCAGATAAATCACCCAGCACAAGGAGCTGCTAAACCCCCAAACTGCAGCCAGCACTGCCTGGCAGGGAGGGGACAAGATGAACATCAAGGGCAATTTCCTTCTCTCTTCCCCTGCCCCGGGGTCTAAGTTCTTATTTATAAAGCAAGAACTTTATGAGAGGGAAACAGCTGAGCCTGGCTTTGCTGAGAGGAGCTGATGACACTCAGCACCACACAGGCTCAGGTGAGGGATCAAGGAGAGGTAGGAGAATATGATGAATTATTCTCTAACCTTTTCTTTCTTCTTCTTTCTTTCTGGCAGCTTCTTCCCTTTGCTTCCGAATGATGGCTAATCGGGCAAGGTCTGCCTTGGCTTGCTCTGTTTTCCCAGCTAGGTGCATTTTCATGTATCTCTCTTTTGCCTTTTGCTTCTCTATTTCCTCTCTGCCCAAAGGGAAAACAGCAGTCACCAGAGTGTCCAGGTTTTTAAAAGATACTGTTTTCCTGGGAACAGGCAGAGTGAGGCTTTCCAAGCAGGAAAAACCCCAAAACTGGGGGTTCTGCACCAGTTTTCAAGCACAGGTTCTGTCTATCTGCAGGGTTTGAACAGGGGTGAGGTGAGAGATTATTTCTACTTTCATTCTGCTAAGTAAGGACACGAGGAGGTCAAATGAATTAGCCCCACACCACAAGAACTGTGACATGTTCTTCACAGCCTTACCCTCAAAGGTGTCCTGCTGAAGCAATCTATCCCAAATAAAAAAAAAAGATTAAACCTTCCCTTCCAAACCTCACCATTGCTAATGGAAACTAGAAGATTTAAAGTTTGGTTTTCAGGTTGTTCATCTGTAAAAATTTCACCACAGTATCTGGAATCTGGGAAACTGCTAACCTGTCACCAGGGCACCTTCAGCAAGGAGATTAAAGTGGTGACCTCTGGTTAATGGATTTCTGTTCTGATTTTTGGCACAACACTTCAGGAAAGGAATGGCCTAAATCTCTTTCACAGCACGATGACTCCAGGGTTTCAGTGAGGTCTGATTTTTGCCATAAAACCTTCGGGAAGGAATGGCCTAAAACCCTTTCTCTCGGAGCACCAGGGCAGGCTGCCTGGCTCCAGGATAGCCACAGAGGACAGACAACTCCTGTCAAGTTTCTAAAGAACTTTGAATTTTGAAGCACAGTGAGCCCAGCTTGCTGCTGCTCAGCTCCTGCTTTAGGCAGCAACACACTTTTAACGGCCTCCCTGAAACACTGACCCAGAGCAGGGGAAACACCTCCCTGCACCAAGCAAGGCTGGAATTCCAGGGCTGCAGCTGGGAACACTCACCTCTCTCGTCGTGAGAGCTCCTTGGGTCCATCCAGGTCCAGCTGAGTGACTTTTTTGGTTGTCTGAATGACACGGTTGGGGTTCTCTATGTCTATCAACCCCTCCACTCCCTTGCGCTTTTGCTGGGGGTGGAGAACAAGAGGGAGGTTGAGGGTTTCTCACACCCAGCTCTGGTTGTACCAGAGCTCCCCAAAAGCACAAATCAAGATTTTACTACTAGCCAGTAAAACCATTTATGAATCAAGGCAGCTTCAGCATTTTAGAAAATCTTGTTGCTTTTCTGTTTCATTTGTAAATGTTCACAAGTTTTCATTCTGAGGGCAAAATGCTGTTGGTGTGAGTGTTTTTTGGCTTCTAAAAGTAATTTTATTTTAAAAAATTATAAAAAACGCTCTCTAGGTAGCTCTGCTCAGAATCCAGAGTGTGCATCTCCCCCCCCCAGCCCAGTATTAGGTGCATTAAGAGCCCTGAGAATGCAGTACCTGATAATCCTCATCATCCTCATCGCTCTCATCTGAATCTAAAGATTTCTTCTCCTTTTTAGGGTCCCCTGTTGCTCCTTCGCCTCCTTCCTCTTGCTCCTCCTCTTCCTACAAAAATCAGAGGAAATGGTGTCACTAAAAATCCCAAACCCAGCTCTTAAATGAGATTTTGGAGGATGAGAGACTGAGCACTGGTGTTCCCAATGTGGCCTCGTGCCACTGAGGGGGTCTGGCTGTCACAGAATGAGAGCTCTAGGTGTTTTTATTGAAAACTGACAGAAAACTGAGAACCTCTGCTCCTAACATTATTATCCAAGGAATTACAGCCTTTTTAGCACAGCTTCCACCAGTCAGAAGCCTGGGAGTTAATTTCTGAATCATGAGAAGAACCAGCATGGGTGTGAACAGCTTGTTTTACACTAAACATCTCTCATCAGAGTGGATGAGCAAGGAACAGTGAGAGGAGTAATTTTGTTAATTGTAGGTATGGTTTTTTTTTTAAATAAATCAGTGTTAGGTGTAACCATCACTGTGTGATATGGATTATCACAAAAAAAAGAAATCCTTCTCAAAGAGCAGCTCTCTTTGCTGTGAAACAAGACACACATTTCAAGTGGGTCCTGCTTTTCTGTTCCATTTCCAGTCAGTATTTTTATTAACAACATGGAAGCAGAGAACACTTACACAGTTTGTGAATGATATCACACTGGTAGGAGTTGGAATTATTTTGGAAAACAGGATGAGACTCATAAGTGGTTTCAGAATTTGGAAATATGGCACGAAACCAAGAAGGTGGAATCAGAAACTAACCCAGAGGAATTACACTTTGGAAGAAGAAATCCAGCACGAAGCTGGAATATGTGGCTAAGCAGCAAACCAAACAATCATCTCGAGTTCCAGCTGGGCAAAACATTAAAAAGGACTCAACACTGTGGCTCAGAACTGCTTGGGATTCATCCCAGAGGTATTCACCAGCATTTCCTACACAGCTGTAATTATCCTCCTGTGGTCAGTGCTGTGAGGCTTCAGTTGGAATCGTATATTTGGGCTGAGGCAGCACTTTCAGAAAGTCACAGAAAAATATGAGTGTCACCAGAGCTGTGATAAGTTGGGAATAAAGAGAGAAAGAGCCCCAAAAAGCAGCCAAGGCTTTTATGACAGCTGTCAGGTCGTGGGGGAAGCTGGGGCACAGAAACACCCACAAGAGGCCCCACAGCACAAAACTCTGCTATCTCTCCCTAAGAGCCAGAGGCAAACAAGGAAATCATGTGTTCAGGAAGAAGCCAAAGGAGGTAGGGCCATAAATCTACAATAGAAAAAGGGCAAATATAATAATTTCAACATACAGTAACATGTCAAGATGTGGCCCTTGTTCTCCAAAGCCAAGGTGCAGAACGAATGAGCTGACACTGGAGACTGGAATGGTGAAATATGGGAAGGAAAGATCTCCTGTGTGATCAGCTCCTCCATCCTTCAACCTTCAAATGCTGCCCTGGGTGGCCTCAGGACCCAGACTGGGTGACACCCTGGAGTGTCCCAGCAGGAGATATTTGGGATCCATCCTGTGATCCCTGCTGGAATGATCTGCAGCACTTGGTTAAGCTGCCACTGCTCCTGAACAGTCAATAACCAGGCTGGACAGAAAGCACACAAAGGAGCAAACACATACCCTTGCCTTCTGCTTTTCTGCCTGGAGCTGGGCATCAATCTCCTCAGGACTCGTGTACTGCCTTGCTCGGCCTTTGTGGCCTCCTTTTCTACCTGCACAAAATAATAAAAATGACAAATGGTTTAGTGGTAACTTCCACAAAGGTCTGTTCCTCCTGCAGCTCTCTCTGGATTTTAGGTGTGGACAGGACAAACCAAAACAGCTCCTCTGACAGAACCTAAACAACAAAACCCCCCACGGAAATGCTCCAAGGTTTTTAGGTGAGAAGCACAGAGAATTGGGATTATTGTTATCACCCTTCCCTGCCTGTGCTCGTGGCCTCTCCAGTTCCCTTCCCAGGCTGGCAAGGGATGCTCAGTCCCACAGCAGATCCCAGTTTCCTGCACAGGAGATTCACTGTGCTCCTGTGGTTACAACCAACACTCCAACAAGCTTGGCTCCTTAACCCCTCCCACTGTGCCAGGAGAAAACAGGAAGCTAACTGGACAAAAGCTTTGGGAATTACAATGGGAGCTCAAGAAGTACCAAAAGGAGCCCCCATGTTTTACTGCTTAATGAGGAAAAATAAAAAACGAGCTCCAGGAAACAAGAAGGGGAGTCACAGTGGCTGGCACTGCCCCAAGTTCCAAATTCTGCTGGTTAATAAACTGCTGAGGTCATAAATGCTCCCTTCAAGCCGCTGCTCTGGTCATGTCCTTCCAGCCCAAAGAATTGGGAGGCAAGTTGGGTAGAGCAAATCCACAGCCCTGAGCGAGGGAGACTGGCAAAAAGCAAACAGCTCTGGCAAGGCAGCTCTGTGCCACTGCAGGATCCTGGAAGGAGCAGGAAACACTGGATCTCTCTCATCCTGGGAACCCTGCAGTGATGGGGAGGGGTGAGGGATCACCCCTCATCCCATGGGAGATCGGCACTGCTCTCATTGTGTGCTGCTGCACTGGCAGCCTCAGAGAACCAACATTTTCTGACCAATTCTCCTGGCTCAGCACAGACAAAACTCTCACAGTGCCCTAGTTCTGTCCCAAAATCCCACTGTGAAGCTTTACAGAAACTCCTGAGCTATTTTTCCAAAAGAAACGGGGATGTGCAGAGACCAAATTCTCCCTGGATTCATCTGGGGAAGCTCATGGGCTCTCAACCCCTCAGCTTTGGTGCAGGCAGGTGTTTTGTGTCTGTCTGCTCCCAGCATCCCACGTGGGACACAGACACCCTCTGGAAGGAGATCTGCTCCTGGGGAAACATTACCTCAGTGCCCAGCACATGACATCACCCCAAATGGAACCATGGGTGACATCTGTGACACACCAACCCCAAATAACCCAGCGGAGCTCCCAGCCAGGCTCCTGAGCCAGCTGCTGCACAGTTCCACACTGGGCTCAGGACCAAGGGACACAAACTGCTCCTTACTGCAAATAAACACTGGTGATAAGGGGCAGAAGCAGCTGAAGAGAGGTTGTTTTACATTAAAAGCCTAAAAAGAAGCAGATGGAAGAATGAAGCCCATGGGAGATCAAACCTCACGTCAGACGTGGGGAGCTGGTCCAACACCTGCCACTGACCAGCTCTGTGCCTCAGTTTCCCCATCTGAAAACAGGGAAAATGCTTCTTTTCCACCTCTGTGAAGCACTTTTAAAACAGGATCACCTGCAGATTTAACCTGCAGCAAAGCCCAGTAGTGCCCAGGCAGGCCCACGTTCAAACACATCTGTCTTCAGCATTAAACAGCCTAATTAAGGAGTTTCGATGGAAGAGAATGGAATGATGCTGATGAGATCTCTTATTTTTTTAAATCAAAGTATTAGGAAAAAAAAAAAAGGAAATTAATCAGAAATAATCCTGAAGAAAATTTATTAGTAGCTGGTTAATGTCCCTCCCTTTTATATTAACAGTGAGTGCCAAAATCCACTCTTCTGCCAACAATCCAATAACTCCCACTGACTTGGGGGAGAACGACCAAAGACCCCTCTTCTTCCAAAAAAACCCAAAAGGTTTGAATCAAACACTGAAATCTGTACAGTGCAATAAAGAGCAGGAAACCCTGAAGTTACACAGCACTTAAATATGAAAAATGGGGTTATAAACCACCACGGTTCTTTGCTTTCACCACGTGAAAGCTTCAGCCCCATCTCCCATCCCTGTGCAAATGAACCCAAAATGAAGGAGTTAAATAAAATCTAAGCAAGGAATCAGTTTGGTGTGAAAGCTTCAGCCCCATCTTCCATCACTGTGCAAATGGACCCAAAACGAAGTGGTTAAATAAAATCTAAGCAAGGAATCAGTTTGGTGCTAAAGGCCGGGAAATGCTGATGAAATAAATCGGAGCAAACCGCAGGGAAGAGGAATGAGGAGGGTTGGTTTTTAACGTGTGTGACCGCGGTTTGCAAGCGCCAATTATGCAGATGCTGCATGTGCAGAAGGTTCTGGGTGGATCCTGCTGAGCCGTGACAGCCCGGCAGTGCCTCATCCCCGCTCCTGAATCACACGAGGAGCAAGTCGCTGCCCGCTCCGGAACACCCAGAACGCGGAGCCACATCAAAGGAGCCGCGTTCCGAGCCCTCGAACCCCCCCGGGGCCGGGATCCCCCGAACCCCCCGAACCGGGATCACTGCCCCGGGTCGGGATCCTCCCGAACCCCCCAGAACCGGGATCACTGCCCCGGGCCGGGATCCCCCCGAACCCCTTCGAACCGGGATCCCCGCCCTGGGCCGGGCTCGCCGCCAGTTCCCGGGGA
>VXBU01013336.1:316677-401405 GCA_013400315.1 Bombycilla garrulus
CCCCTCAGTGCAGGAGCTGCCGGCGCGGAGCGGAGCGGGCCGGGCCGGGCCCGCCCGGGCCCGCCCGCCCGCCGCCACCAACACCGCCACCATTCCGCCCCTACCTTCCCGTTGCCGGCGGCCCCCGGCTGCCACCATGCAAGAGCTCATCGCCAGCGTGGACCACATCACGTTCGACCTGGAGCTGGCCGTGGAGCAGCAGCTGGGGGCGCAGCCGCTCCCCTTCCCTGGCATGGACAGTGCGTGTGGGCGCTCTCCTCCGCGGGGGGCTCGGGCCGGGGCCGTGGGGCCCAGGAGGGCGGGCTGGGCAGGGCTGGGCTGCCTGGGAGGTTTCCAGGGATCTGTCCGAGCGTCTTCCTCAGGTTTTATCCCTAGATCCACCCAGCTTCCGCTTTCCCCGGGCGGTTGCTGTCATAGCCCAGATGTTTTTGTTTTCTACTTAGTGAAATTTGTAGTTACAGTCAACCAGGCTGGAAAATTAAAGTTGAGATGTTACCGTGAATAAACATAACTCTCCTGCATAGTGCTTTATATTTGCTTTTTCATTCTCTTTTGGTAGATGAGGCGTTTTGATGGAAAGAGTCACCATTTTTAGGTATATCCGTGGCTGAGTCTAAGTATTTTCTTTCAGTCTGATCCTGACTCAGGAGACTTAGTTTGCTGAATTTTGCGGACTGGACTCTTAAACTGGTGTTTAACTCCCTTGAATGTTCCTCTTTGTCAGGATCAGCAAGGGATAACATGCTAATGGTTGTTTCAGGCAGTTCTGGTAAAGAAATATAAGACTTTTAATGCCATGACTACAAAAACAGGATTCAGGAGTTGAACTTTGATGATTCTGTGTGTCCGTTCCAACTCAGGGTATTCTGTGATATTACTGATTTAACAGCAGAACTTAAATAGCTGAAAAGCAAGACAAGCACATCCAAATCTCTGCAAATTCCCCTTGGTGTCCCCCAGGAAGAAAACAGGTATTTTTGAGTGCCAGGCTCTAACAGGGAACTCCTGCAGGAAAGTAAATTCCCTTAACCAAAATGTTGCTTTTCTCTTGATGCTGGAGATTAGATTTTCTCTCTAGGGCAGGAAATATTGTAAAAGTTGCCGTGAAGCTTTGTTAAAATAAATAAATGTTAAAATAAACAATGTTTCCTTGTTCTCTTCACAGAATCGGGCGCAGCTGTCTGTGAGTTTTTTTTAAAGGCGGCATGTGGAAAAGGCAAGTTGTGTGGAATATTGGAAAAGGCACTTACTCTCACAGGATGGGGAGTGAAAACTGATTTTCCAGCACTGTTTGTAATGCTCTGGTTTTGTAAAGCTGAGGGGATAACCTAGGTAGAGGAGAAAAGTGAAACATCTGCAACAATTGGAAAATAATAGTATTTCTTAAGGGAGCTGGGAAGTAAATAAGCAAAGCTACTGTTAAAGGAAGATTTGAGCTCACCACAAACAGACTTTGCTGTGGATCTGCCTCTTGATTTCTGTGGTTTGGAGTTACCAGGATGAAGAGCTGGAAATGTTGTTGTAAAGCTCATTAGAGGGTAACACAAGGCTGTTTTGGAACTCCCTGTTTTGCTGTTACCACTTCAGGCTGCAATCATAGATGATATCTTTAGAAACCCCTCTTGCAGAGAGGAACAAGGTGTTGCTGTTGCCCTGTGTGACACACTTTAATTGTTCATTTTTCCCCTTCTTGCCCCTCCCGTCCTTCCCCAGGAGGCATGTGCCCGTTCCGACACATCAGTGGGGAAAAGACAGTTGTTTGTAAACACTGGCTACGAGGACTGTGCAAAAAGGGAGACCAGTGCGAGTTCCTGCACGAGTATGACATGACCAAGATGCCTGAGTGTTACTTCTACTCCAAATTTGGTGAGTAGCTCCTGCTTGGCCTCCCTTGCAGGTGTGGGAGTCTGAAGACGATCTCTCCTCAGAGCATTACATTTTTCTTTGATGTTAGATTGACAATTTTTCCAGATCTGCTTCACCTTATTATCCACATCAGTTTGTGATGTATTCTAGATGGCTTCACTTGACTTCTTGTCCCTTGCAGGAGGAGGGGGGGAAACTGCTGTTTTTACTGCTTTTTTTGCCTTAAGTTCATTTTTTTTGGGGTATGAGATGAGAAGGCCGAGCAGTTGGTCTTTGCATGATTGATTTTTGGGGAGCTGATGAGCAGCAGAGGGCATGGGGGTGCAAAACTTTTGTGCACTTGCTTTCCAGCTCTGGAGATCTGGACATAATGAGGCAACTTGGTGCCAGAAACTTACAGTCTTGTAGGTTTCCTTGGATTGAGGTTAGTGTGCAATTTGTAGTTTCTCCACGCTTCTGGTGCACTAAGTGTTCGGGTTTTGTTACCTTGACTGCTCTTTCAAATTCAGTTCCCCCATTGTTTTTAAAAACATAAACAATCCAGTCTGAACTTGGCTCAGCAGGGGTGAGTCCTTGGAGGTTAAGGCAGGCAGTGAGACTGTTGTGCCTGAACTTAAAAATGTTGGTGACAGCTCTGTGGGAGCTGCAGGATTCAGGTAATGTTCTGAGGGTCATTTGGATCTCAAACCTGCCCAATGGACTGAGAAGTGTGTTTGCCTTTGGTACAGGGGAATGCAGTAACAAGGAATGTCCATTCTTGCACATTGACCCGGAGTCGAAGATCAAAGACTGTCCCTGGTATGACAGAGGCTTCTGTAAACACGGTATGTGCCTCCCTGCTGTTCCTGTGGGCTCTGGAGATCAGGGGTGGAGTGTTGCTGCTCCATCTCTGCATGCTCTGCTGGGACCTGGATGTGTGGAATGGGAACTGCTGAGCTCTGTGTTGCAGGTCCCCTCTGCAGACATCGGCACACTCGGAGAGTCATTTGTGTGAATTACCTGGTAGGATTCTGTCCAGAGGGGCCTGCCTGTAAATTCATGCAGTGAGTATGCTCCAGGCCTGCCCTGCAGCCTTGTTTGTTTCCCTCGTGGTCTGGTTCCTGTCAAATGAGGGTGCTCCCGTGCTTCCCAATGGTTTGGAGATTTGCCAGTGTTCAGTTGGGCCAAATTTGTACTGATTTGAGGATTGAGAAAATATTTACAAGAGCATGTAGTGACAGGACAAGGGGGAATGGTTTCAAACTGGAAGTGAGTAGGTTTAGGTTAGGCATTAGAAAAAAATCCTTCCCTGTGAGGGGGGGGAGGCCTGGCACAGGGTGCCCAGAGAAGCTGTGGCTGCCCCTGGATCCCTGGAAGTGTCCAAGGCCAGGCTGGATGGAGCTTGGAGCAACCTGGGCTAGTGCAAAATGTTCCTGCCTGTGGAGCTGTGTGAGCTTTGAGATCCCTTCCAACCCAAAGCAGTCTAGGATGTGGGGCAGGGCCTCTGCAGGGAGTTCCCAGCATGGTGATCAGGTGCCATCAGTGCAGTGGAATCACGTGGATTTATATTCCAGAAGGCAGAGGGATATGCTACACACACGTAAAGAGAAGTAGGGAGGGGGAAATCTGTTTCCTGTCAGCCAGATTTAACTGGCTGAATGTTTTGTTGTTTGGAGTTACTTGACTGAGCTGATGATAAAATGTTGGCATATGATTTGAGAATCAATTTTCTTGTTTCCATCTAAACCAGCCCTCGGTTTGAACTGCCAATGGGAACCACAGAGCAACCACCACTGCCTCAGCCAACACAAACACAGCAAAAGGTACCCAGATCCCCTGCCTCCCCACACAGCCACCCTCAAACCTCTCCCACAGTGCTTTAAAATAGAATAGGTTGTCAAGTGGTCAAAATTGGGCACCCAGGCTCTTGGGTCTGCAAGGGAGAATAAAGCAGTGAGCAAGCCTGAGTGCCATTATAGTGCTGAAACCCCACAATTGTTCCAACTGTACATGGAGATCATGTCACAGAACACTCCCACGCTACACAGAGGCACATCATGTGTGGTTGTGCAGCAGTCTGCCAGGTTTTGTAATCAGGGTGACATCCTTCTGTGATGGCAATGATATTTTAACAGCCTAAACCTACTCTCCAAATCTGCTTTCCAGAGAAAAAAAACAGGATCACTGGGCTTTGTGAGGCTCAGTGCTTGATTCCTTCTCTCTGGTGCTCCAGCTGGCAGAGCACCCACACACAGATTTGGAGGAAAATTGATCATTTGACATATGGGGTGCTCTTTTCCCTTCTTAACAAAACAACAACCGCAAAGATCTTTATCCTGGATGCACTTAACGAGTCAGAACTCTTCTCCTACCCAACAGAGGACACCCCAAGTCATTGGAGTCATGCAATCTCAAAATAACAACAGTGGGAACAGAGGACCCCGGCCATTGGAGCAGGTCACCTGCTACAAGGTAATGCACAGGGCTGAGGAGGGAAAGAAAACGGTTTTTTCACAGTGTAAAAAGGTTCATGAATTCTGAGCTCTGCTCAGTAGACATTGTGTGGTGCCTGGATACAGCTGTGGGAATTGGCTTTGAGTTCTGAGGGCGCTGCCTTGCCAGTCCTGGACTTGCTGTGACAATGACAAATTCTGTAGGACTTTGCTGTCTGCTAATAAATAGGAAAACCCTGCCCCAAAGACTGAAAGGAGACTGCCAAGCTGCACATTTCAAATAAGAGTTATTAGTAATTTTTTTTTTCGTCTCCTGATTTGCTTACAGTGGTGGGTGTAGATTTTCTTCTTCCCTGGAAGGTCATTGAAAGGAACAGAAATTAGTTTTGCAAAGCTTGCTCAGTATTTGAGCTGTAAATGCACCCTGTGCTGTCAAACCAAGGAGTGAGTTGTTCACCTTGGTTGCTCATTGAGGAGCACCAGGAAAATTTGGACACAAACAAGTTTCCATCCCCTTATTTTTCCACAAAAGCCCCAGTCACTAGAAAAGGACAAAGAATCTTCCTGTCCCTTTAGCCCTGGCAGTTACAACATTTCACATGTCAACTCTGAGCCTTAGGGGTTTGTTTGGGTGAAAATCACTGTGATTGGACAGGGATATTAAATAGCTGAATCCATTTCACTGAAAACCTTTAATAGCTGCCTATTTTATCTGCAAGTAAATTACAGATCTGGAGAAGGCTGTTGCACCAGATACTGGCATTTCTCTGTGTTTGAGTAGCTTTAAGATGCAAAGTCATGAATCTGTGACTTTCTCAATTTCAGAGGTGCCTTTTCTATTTATTCATGAAGATCAGCAGAGTCCCCATGGATATACTGCATATCACATGGAGTAGCCTCTGAGAAGCCTCAAATGTTGAAATCCTCCTTGTGTGCTGAGGGTTCTCTCCTTTGAAAACCTTGGAGGAACATGGCATCAGGTTTCCCCCAGCATAGAAACAGCTTTTGCTCCAAGGAGTGGTAGCAGCCCATAAATCCTGTGCCTCCTGACACCTTGTCCCACTTCACCTGCTTAATGCTGTATCTTCCAGAAGGCAGCTGGGAAGAAAAAGCTGGAACTCTGCAATAATTCCTGTGTCTCTTTCTCTTTTCAGTGTGGTGAAAAAGGTCATTATGCCAACAGATGCACCAAAGGACACCTGGCCTTTCTCAGTGGGCAGTGAAGGAGCAGCAGGAAGATGCAAGGGAGCTGTTACCACTGAGGAAAGGTTTCTGCCTAGCACAATGTCTGGAGCTATTAATCAGGTTGTTTTTTTAATGCCATTACTGAAAGAACTGGTCAGAGGCTGGCTGCTGCTAAGCAACGTTTTTGTAATTGTCCCCAACTTTTTTAAGTTTTAACCTTTTTAAAATCGATTTTGGCCTCTGCCTGTTTTCATTGAGCCCTTATGAAAGGTAGATCTAAAAGCCAGTAGATAAACCAAGCCCTTTCTGGTGCAGCACTCCACGTAAACACATCTTAGGCCAGTGCTTCTTTGAAGTATTTTCCTTCTGCCACTTCTCTTCGGAGAATCTGCAGCATTTCAGCCCTCCCTGTGGAAGCAGGAAGACTGACTGGGAAAACTTAACACTTGCAATGCCTTCTCCTCAGTGAGGAAGCAGGGATTCTGCTGTCCTGTAGTTCTTCAAAAGCAAAGTCCTGTTTCCAGGTCAGCCTGGTGAGCTTGTCCTGGTGGTTGACAAAACCCCTCACATACATCAGGCAGTAAAACCCGTGTCCACTTGCTTTGTTTCTGTGCTTCTTGCTGTACTGAAGGTTAGAAATCAGTCTTCTGGGAGAGAACTGATCAAGGGGAGAATAAATTGGCATCTCTCTGGTTAGCCAGACAAGTAAGGAACAATGATTATAGGAAAGCTGTATCTGTGCTCAGTTTCCACTTGCAGAAAGAAGGGAAATGAGCACAGCTTGGAATAGGAAGAGAAGAGCCTTGTCTCAGTCCCCATCACCCAGCTCACACTGAGCAGGTATTCCCATCCTCTAGATACCAGCAAGTGGAGCTGTAAATTCTTATGGAACACTGCTTTTAAAGTGTTGGTAGAGATAGATTCCTTCTGAGAGCAGTTTGTTTTTTTTTTTCAACCCAAACCCCATATATTTTGAGATGACTATTTCAAAAGGGCCAATGAGAAAATGTGAATTAAAAGAAAAAAATTAACCCACAATGTGAGCCTTATTGATTCTACCCACCTCTTCATTTGCTGCCTGCCTTTATACTTTGTTTTTATTGAAATGTACTGATGGCTGAAGCTGGCTGTGAATTTATTTTTCTTTAAGAACGAGGTAAATGTGGCTGGATTAAGAGAAGTGACCAGAGCCTGTGTTGGTGTCAATGACTGCAGTTATTTCACTGTGGAAGTTTCAGACACTTTGGTAACACTCTGTGCCCCCTCACACTGAGCTGTAGGTAACTGGACACGTGGAAAGGGAACTAAAACCCTCCAGTGATTACCTTCCTCATAGAGCTCAGGAGTTGTGGGGCCTCAGACCAGTTTTCCAACACTGAAACCCTTCCTGTGAGCACCAAAGCTCCTGGGAGATGTGTGTCCCTCAAGAAGGGGTTTTCCCTGTCCCTGCTGTCACACAAGGATGGTGCAGGTGGGCAGCAGGGCCCAGCTCCAGTGCTGCTCTGGCTGGGGGGCATCAGGAAACTCAGAGCTGCGACCAAACCCAGAGCTGCTCCTTTACTCTGCATTTAAGTCAAGAAGCAAAGTTTTATTTTGATGGATTAAAAGTGTGAAGCTTGTTCCCACTTCGAGTGACCTCCCAGCTTTGGCAGTGAAAGGAGGTAGAGTTCTGATGGGAATTTTGGGTTATATTTTGGCAGTGAGAGAAGGAGAGCTGCAGCCCTGTCTCATCTCAGACAGTGCTCTGCAATGATGGAAAACTGCCCAAAACACCTCCAGTCCCTGACTGAGACCCAGAAACACCAGCAGGGCACACACAAAGCTCAGATATTCTTTCAACTCAAACCACATCCTCTCAACCCCTTGTCCAGCCTGTCCAGGAAGAAGCAATCCTGCTTCACTTGCTATCACTTTTATTAAACCCAAAAAAACCAACCCACAGGAATCAGTGCCAACAGTTCCCCCAGTTCCTAACACAACACAAGGAGCAGCTGCTTTCCCTCTGAGGGGTGAAAACTCTCAGAAGACAAATTTATTTGCACAGTACAATGAACAACTCAATTAGGAGAGTGTCAGCTCAGGAACTGTAAAGTGTATGCACTTTATTATTGGTCACAAGAGTACAGATTGAATATCCACAGTTCTCATGTGTCCTGGCAGGAACTGCACCTTCCCCTCCTGATGGATCAGTGGTACTTCCTCCTGCGGTCGTGCTCTGCAGCAAAGCACAGCAAATTAATTCTGTTTAATTCACAAAATAAACCCAAAAAAACCAACCCACCACAGCTGAAATTACAGGCAGAAAAGCAATCTGGAAAAAAAAACCCCTGAGCATGTATTTCCTAAGTGCTGTCAGGTCAGACAGGCACCAAGGTGTGAACTTTCTCCATTGCCAAGAAAACGCTCGGTAAGCATTCCAGTTTTCTACTAAAAGGAGTTTGTTTGCCAACAATCTTTCATTTTATTTCTAAAAGCAGCAGCAAGTAATTGTTTTTTTTATTCCCCAGGCACCCTTCCAAGCTGCCAGGTACACCCTCAGCCGTGGTTTTTACTTACTGATGTGACTGTAGCTCCACATGTAGCTGAGGACAATATACCCAGCCAGCACCATGGAGATCCCCCCGAGGCCCCCCTTCCTCACGTTGATGTACTTGTTGTAGTATCTGCTGTAACCTGTGGAGGAGGGAAATTTTTAAGAGCAGCCAGGTGATTCCAAGTTAACAGACCTAAGCCTTAAAAAAAAAAAAAAAGGGGGGAGGGAAAAACCCTATTTTTCATTTTCCCCCTAAATGTTATTGTGACTTTCATGAGCTCAAGCTGCTTTGCAATTATCTAACTCTTCCATATATTCTATACATGCACACATGTATTATCAAAGGCAGACACTTGCATTTAGCATTTTGTGTTTAAATCTACCTGAATGACATTTATACCTACAGCAAATGACATTGGTCCCAAGTGCTCCATAAGATCCTCTTTTTCCATCTGGAGGGATCAAATGCCTTTTATCCATTTTTTGTTTACTTATGATGTTGTGAAACCCCTAGATTTTCAGCCAACATGTTCAGCACTAAGGGCACCCAATTTCCCCTTTATATAAGAAAGAATACTGAGAACAAACATCCCGTGGGTAAGGCTTACATGAGAAATAAATTGACAGATGGAATAACGAGCTGGTGCAGAAGAAACTGCTCTGGGAAGGCAAAACTCGCCACGGAGCAGCTTTTACGCTGCCAGACGTCCCTCCCCAGGCAACATCCACTCCGGCAGGCAGGGATTCTTGTGTGCGACTCTCCCCGGCTCCGTCCGGAGAATGAAGCAGGAACCCGCGCCCTCAGGGCCTCCCCGCAGCCCCCTCACCTCTTTGCACGGCTCCCCAGATGCCGCCGGGGGTGAAGTCCCTCATGGCCAGCCAGCTGCCCAGCTGGCCCAGCTTCACGTCCATCAGCTTCATGTCCTTGAGGAGAACTGCGGCAGGGAGAGGGAGAGAGCGCGGTGAGCGCGGGGCTGAGGGAGGGAGGGAGGGGGCACCGCGGTCACCTTGATCCCCCCGCACTCACCCGGCGGCTGCGCCATCTTGCTGTGCCCGGAAGGGACGGGCGCGGGGGCTCATGGGAGGAGGGAAGGGCGGGAACCCGCTCGGCGGGCGGGGCGGGGCCGCCGCCATGTTGGGTGTGACACGGTGCCATGTCGGGTGTGGCGCGGCGCCATGTCGGGTGTGTCGCACCGCTCTATGTTGGCTGTGACACATCGCCATGGTGGGTGTGCTGCACCGCTATGTTGGGTGTGACACAGCGCCATGTTGGGTGTGACACAGCGCCATGTTGGGTGTGGCACGGTGCCGTGTTGAGTGTGACAAGCGCCATGTTGGGTGTGACGCGCCGCCATGTTTGGTGTGTCACAGCCCCCTCAGAAGGGACCGTGGCACTCCCGGTGTCGCCTTGAGTCCATCCAGCCTGTCCTAGGGACTTGACAAGGAGTGATGGGTGCTAATTGGAAGTGGGGGGAATTCTGGTTAGATATACAGAAAAAATTCCTCACTGTGAGGGTGGTGAGGCTCTTGCACGGATTCCCAGAGAAGCCCATCCCTGGAAGTGTCCAAGGCCAGGCTGGATGGGGATTGGAGCAGCGTGATCTAGTGGAAGGTGTCTCTATCCATGGCAGAGGATTGGAACTAGATGATGTTTGAGGGATCCCAATCCCTTAGCATTCCATGATTCTGTGATCTCCCTGGGGGCCGATTCCCCTGTGGGGGCTGCAAATGCTGCCCCCGGTGCCACAGGCACTGCCAGCCTGGCAGAGGGCTGGGGCACCTGAGGGATATTCCCTTCATTTCCAGTCCTGCAGGTGCCTTCAGCTGTGCCCTTCATCAGGGGATGGTAAACAACTCCTGAGCATGTCCTTCAATCCCCCAGGGCAGCACCTCACACCGTCCCACGTTACAGGGTGTCAGGTGCCCTCCTTGCAGTGCTTCAGATTGTGAGAAAATATAGAAAAATTCACAAGCTGTCATCGGCATCTTCACACGTCTCCATCAGCAATCTTGCCGATGTCCCACAAATGAACCTTTTCCAGTGTGTTCTTAAGCTGCAGCTCTAACACGGTGAATGTGTGCTTACAGACAGTATATACTGCAACATACATTGAAATTGTCACTTATTGTACTGTAAGAAGTCCCTTTTCAGTGCCCACTGAGGACTTTTCCCTGTGGGAATACACTGTGTTTTACTCCAGCTCCTCTGGAAGGGTGTCAAAGGCAAAAGAAGAGGCTGGGTTGGAGTATACAGTGTAAATAAACCCGCATCAGCAGAGTGGTGGAGCAGTTAATGTGCAGATAAAGATAAATTTTACCTTGCTGAAACAGGAATTGCACAATATCCCGAGATGGAAGGGACCCACAAGGATCAGAGTGGAACTCCTGGCCCTGCACAGAACAGTTTGTGCATCCCTGAGAGCGGTGTCCAAACACTCCTGGAGTTCTGGCAGCCTTGGGGCTGTGACCATTTCTTGGGGAGCCTGTTCAGTGCCCCAGCAGTCTCTGAGAGAAGAAACTTTTACTGATACTCTCTCCCTGACATTCCAGCGATTGCCTTGAGTCCTGTCCCTGGTCACAGAGAGCAGAGATTGGAGCTGCAGCCCCTGATGAATCTCCCCTGAGCCTCCTCCAGCAGAACAAACCAGGTGACCTCAACCACTCCTTGTTTTGATTCTCCCCATGACCTTTCCCCATCTTCACAGCCCTCCTTTTTATCACTTCATATCTTGTATTGTGGTGCCCAAAACTGCATCCAGAACTTGAGGTGAGACCGCACCATCTCAGAGTAAAACGGGAAAAGAGCCACCCGGATTTATTTCCTTTTCCCCAGAGCCTTTCTGGGGGGTTCGGTCCCACCCTGAGCACACCTGCAGCCCTGGGTGGTGGCACCAGGTGTGACTCCAGCAGGTGTCACTCGCAGGCAGCGGCTGCGGCTGCTGCTCGCCGTGTAGTGACCTCTAGAGGCTTCAAATCCTCTCGTGCGGGTTCACAGCAGTGTCAGGGTTTGTTGTTGTTTATTGTGCTGAAGCTGAAAAGCAAAGTGCTGCAGCGGTAAACAGGGAGCAGCCGTTCCCCCGCTGCTCCTGACAGGTCAAACAGCACCCCGGGATTGCTGGGTATGAAATCTCCATCCCACAGAGGACCGGTAGAGCGGATCAGAGATAAAAACTAAATTAGGGACGCTGAAAGGAGCCCACAGGGCTCCTACATAAACACTAATCTCTGCAGCTTTTACTTCTCTTAGCTGGCAGAGTCTTATTCCATACTCCTCCCTCCTGCTGCTGCAGGATTCTTGGAGTCTGCAGGGTTGTGTTACGTGGTATTAAATGAGGTGAGGGACTTGTGCTGTCTGAAGATATAAGGAACTGTGTCACACATCCATGTCTGGCTTCACCTTCTATTTTATCAAAATTTATTTATTTACATTGAGTACATCCATAACATAACATAACATAACATAACATAACATAACATAGCATCATACCAAAACAAAAAAAAGGCAGAAGGAATACAGTGCTGCCTGATTTTTAATTTCTTTTTTTCCCCTAATTAACAGAAAGTAAGATTAGGAAAGTAGGAAAGTAAAGTATGTCTGATCACCTGAAGAAAGGGTTCCAAATTTAGACCCTGCTAAATGAGTTTAAAATCCTCTTATTAAATTATCCTTTATTTTATTATTGGACTTTACCGGTAACTGTCATTTTATGGCTGAAGTGTCCCCTGATGAACTACTATGTGCCCTTTTTACAGTACTTGCAGAAAATCATGCTCCAAACTTGCTTCCCTCATTCTTGCAAGGCAACCTATTGTTTTAAACAGGATTACTCATTCGAGGCAGATGAATTCACCTACAGGAAGAAAGCCAGTGGCGGGGGCCTCGTTTTAAGGAGTTCCCTACAGAGTAGAAGAGCACATAAAGCTGCTGCTCAAACCGCTTATAGCAAGATCTGGGGAAATTTGGATTGTTAGGGTAAGAATGGAAATCCTTAATGAGGATCCATCTCCAATGCAATTAGAGGCAGCAGTGACTCGAGCCTTGGCCCGAGCTGCCCGTGCTGGCAGGGTGAGAGGAACAGGGCTGTTCTCTTCATGCCACCTTAACCTGGCCCAGCAGGAGGAGTGGAATGGTACAGATGTGCAGGAGGTTTTGCTGCACATTTCCTGCTTTTGACCTGTGCTGCCGGCCAAAACTCAGGGTCTTGGTTGTTCCAGATGGGAGGATCTGTGACAAAGAAAGGTGTTTCTGATGTGTTTCTGTTTGCTTGCAAGAATTCTCGCAGCCCTTCTTTCCTGACCACAGAAGGACTCACACACTGAGAGCCAGCTGCCTTAGAGCTCCAGACCTGCTCCAGGCAGCAGTGTGACCCCAAATCCTTGTATTCAGTCCAGGTCTTATATCAATGATTGTTCAGGCTCTTTGAAGTTTCTGTTCTCTGCTTGTTTCCCTACTCTGCCTTTCTGCCTCTTCCACCTGAACCACAGCATCCACACGTAACCTTCTTTCCTTTTAACATCCTACTCCAATCTGTCCTCCCAGAGCCTTCAGGTTCTTGAGCAATCTTGTATTGTGGGTGGCAATAGACTTAATGTCTCCTTCAGCTACCCTAAATAAAGGAATGCAGTTAAACCTACCAATTTCAAGAAGGTTTAGCCCAGCCTCTAAAAATAAAAGCCTAATGGAGTGTTGCCCTGAGGTTTTCATCTTAGTGAAGAGCTCTCTAGAAAATGCTGTGAAGTTTGTAAATAATGGCATAGAAATAATAGAAGTAGAAATAGAAATAAATTCAAAAAACACGGAGTATTTTGCAGAAGACGTCAATGGATACAAAAGAGATTTCCTTTCTCCACTAACACGGGCAACACATAATATTGCAGCTTTTAGTCCAAAAATTCAGTTGTGGCCCAAAAAGTTAAGCCACACTTCATCTGAGTTGCTGAAAAGGAGAAGAAAAAAGCAGAACAGCCTCCCTCAGAGGCTGGGATAATTTTTCCCGTTCTGTGTGCCCCCCTTTGAAGACTCAGGGTCTCACTTGGGTGGTCAGTGGTCCTGCAGGAATACCCAGACACAGTATCTGCAGGTGTGTGAGGTAGCAGAGTGGCCTTCAAGAAGGTCAAGAAACAAGAATTTACCTAAAGGATCCCGTGCCCACTGAAACTGATGACAAAGCACCCAGTGCTTTTAATAAAGGATCAAACCTTCAGTGGTTTGTGGACCAGATACGGTTCTGAAACATGTGGTTTGGCACAGGATGCCTCTTGGCTCCAAAGCACTCATTTCAATCTGATGAATTCCCACCAGCACAGGTTAAGGAGCTGCAGCCATCAAGGAGAAAAAAGAAATCATGGGCTACCAGCTCCTGCAGAAGCTCAACAGAGAGATGCACGTTCTATCAGCCAGTAATTTGGAGAAAAGTTATGGCCCTAGGTTGCTTCATCCAGTCAGTTATTTTTTAATTGTATGAACAGTCTGGTGTGGTGAGAGCAGAGCAGCTGCTCATCTAAAATTGTGCTTGCAGTGGAAACCAGGCTCCAGCGTTGAATAGGATAAAAGGGTGTGGAGTTTGAAATCTCTTCCATGGCCAGACTTCCTCAGGAAAATGGTGAATTGCCTTGCAGAGATAATAATACCTAGGGATTGACATGGCAAAAGCAGTTGAGAGAATGAACCTGTGATTGCAAGCAGATTGCTTGCTCTGTGTTATTACAGAGCCATTTTCCTTCATCAACCTCAAAACACTTTGCAGAGGAGATCACTTACCAATGATTAATAGTTTAGCATGTACATAGCTCTTTTCTCCTTCACAGCACTTGAGTGTTGATGCATCTTTCTGCTCCTCTGATAAAATGTGTACATTCATGTTATGATTATCTTTTTAAATGGTGAAATTTGAGCTCTGGGTTTAGGAGTGGGGAGTGGGAATTCCTTCCTCCTCCTTTGGTCCCGTCTTGCTGGCCTTTGTTTGTATCTGGTTGCAAAAGTACCTTATTTTATAAGTCTTTGATCAGCCTGGTGGTTAGCTAAATATATACCTGTGGGGAGGTAATTACATGCTATCAGTAGTAAAGTGTACTAAAATAATGTACATTAATTAAAACACTTGCAAAACCAAAGCAGGGATTTTCACAGAGATAAATCTGCTGCAGCATCAGCTGTATCTGAGGCTGCTTCCCGGAGACAAACAGGAAAATAAAACCAGGGACCAGTAAAATAAAACCAGGGACCAGTAAAACCCAGTTTCTTTATGCTAAAAAGAGGAAGGACGTGTACCCACTGGGAATGGCATGGAGGTATCAGTCCAGGAGGGCAGGGTGATCTGCCTTCATTAGTGGGGGAAGATTGGTGTGATAAATTCCATCTTATCCATGTGTCTGTTTGCCTAAGTGTGAGTGGCCCAGCAGGAGGGATGTACAAATGGGCCTCATATTATCAGGGGAGGATTTGGAGACTAATTAAATGATGTGGCAGAGACTTAAAATTAATCACCTTGTTACCATCTTTGAATCCGCTGTCAGTTCCTCCAGCACAATCCTTGTACCTCTCCTCTCTCCCCACATTTATGTCTGATGAAAATAAATGTGGAAATTGTCTCTCTGACCTTCTGAGCTGAAGCAGCTGGTGGCTCTTCTGCCTCCCCTGCCTTGTTTCCTGGAAGAAGCTCAGTTGCTGCCATTGAGCCGTACTCAGACCAAACACACAGGTGCCTTTGGGACGTTATTGCCTCCCAAGCCCTGTGGCACCTGTTGGTGTTGTTTCCTGCAGATCCCAGACCACAGCTGGTCTCCACCCAGCACATCTTCCCATTGACAGCTGGAAGGGTTTGTGTCGTGGGCTTTCTCTTCCTGAAAGCTGCAGTCACTTCACCTGTGACAGCCAGGAGACATGAGGGAAGCAATGCCAAGGAACCAACGGTGCCAGTGAGGCCTCAGGCCTGTACCAGTGGGTGAGCTGAGCATCTTCTTGGAGAGCCACAGCTCACCCTCACCAGCCAGTTGTGTCTCCCCACACGTAGCCCAGGCCTTCCAGTGTGCACATCTGGAGGGTTGGACAGAGATTCCTTCTCTAAGAGATTCCTTCTCTAATCCATATATGCGGTTGCCATTGGATTCAGGGCTGTGCCGGTCACTGGTCAATGAGTTGGTGCTGCCCCATCTATCCCCACCATGTGTTTGTTTGCATCATTCTCTCCTGGCACACATCCCTGTGCTTTTGTTGTCGTACTTTCTCACAAAAGTGATCCTTTGCATTCTCTCCCCAGCCTGCACCAGCTCGAATTCCAGCTTTTTCCTAGGTAGTGAAAGTGGCATAACAGAAGTGCCTGATCAGGCTTGCCCCATGGCCATGTTATCCTGTATGCTCCTAAAGCCAGGGTGGGAGGGAGATTCCTCTCTAAAGATCAGCAAAGAGTCGGGTGGGATTTCAGCCATGAGGCTCTGACATTCAAGCAGGGCACGTGGGCACCCCCCTTCCCTCTGCTCTGCAGTGTGGACTGGGAGGGATCACAGGGGACCAGGACAGGGGAGCCAGGCAGCAGCAGGAAGCATTTAAATGTATTTCATTTCAGGGTGACCTTTAACAGGTGTGGATTTACGGATGGGGAGGGGAGAGGGAAGTAAGCGAGGGATTAAGGGGACTTTACCCTCCCTCCACTTTAAGCACCAGCTTGCACAACATTCCAGGAGTGTGAGACGCAATCTGTGGCTGTGTGGCTTTCTATCTTCTGCCCCCTGGGTTCCTGGCAGGGTCGTGGCTGCCCCTGGGCTTCAGGACCGCTGGGGATTCAGTGGAAGGCACTGTGCTGCCAGGTGCCTCAGATACAAACCTGGGGAGCGGGGGTGAAAAATCCCCCTCTTCTCTGCGAGAATTGGCATTTAACCTTTAGTGGAAGTGCACGGTTCAGGCAAACACGAGGTGTGTGATATATTCCCTGGGTGACTTTGCCTGGAGATGTTCTCTTCTTGATCCACTGCTGCTGTGTGCTGTTGAAAAGCTGCTTCCCTCTAACCCAGTGCCTGCTGCAGTTCAGTGATGGATTAAAGCAACTCTCCATTTTCCTTATCCCTCTCCGGGGGGAGTTGTAAAGTTTAATTAATTACATTTTGTAAAACATGATGAGATTCTTGGATGATAAATGCTACACAAATGTAGAGTATTTTTTAATGAGCGCTGTATGACGGCTGCAACAAAACGCTTGTTTAATCAAACTGATCTGAGCTGCAAAAAAAAAGCCTTACCCTGCTGCTATCAAACAGGAATCAAGTACTCTGTCTTTCATGGGCTATTGGTTTTGAGGATCCCAAGGCATTTTTCAAAACTTTACCAAAATAAAAAGGCAAGGAGCGTGTTTGTGTCTCCATATTTTATAGATCTTTCCCTTTATGTGTGCAGTTTAGATTATATAACAAACCACTTGGCAACAGGGAAGGGGAAGACCAGAATGGTGTGGCTGGATGTCATGGCTGTGTGACAGGGTGTGTGTACCTGCTCCAGTGTTACTGAGCCACATCAGGCACTGTGTATTTAGTGTTTTAGATGTTTTCCAGTTGTAGTCATGTGAAATCATCCAGGCTGCAGCATCTCTGGTTCTCTCTCCTAAGCAAAGGAGGAGAAAATGAAGCCTGGGAATGTCGGCCTTCATTGCCCACACAATATAAACCTTCCCAGGGAACCAGTCATTTCCCAGCTGGAAACTGCAGCCTGGTGTAAGGACAAGCAGGGTGCCATTTCTTTTCCTGGAATTTGGTCAGGAAAGGAAAGAAGCTAAAAGATCAGCCTTGGGCCACTCGGTGGGTAAAACTTCAGCCATACACTTCTTGCGGAAAGCACCTTCTGTTTTGTCAGACCAGTGAACAGAGGAGATACGACTTGAAGCAGCACTTAGGGCAGAGCCTGGAAGGAGCAGTCTAAGATTTCCATGCTGTGCTGACCCAGCCCCATCCCACAGCCCTTGGGATCCAAGGATGCTCCCAGCAGAGGTTACTGTGGCTTCTGGTACTGGTGATGGGACTGAAGTGATGGCAGCAGCCAGGCCCTCTGTACTTCATCCCCACTGCAGTTTCCTTAAAGCTGCTGCTTTCCAAAATTTGCCTTTTCTGGACCTTTTATAATCTCTGCTGCTTTTGGCCAGATGGATTTTTCCTTGAGGGGAGAAGAACAGGAGGAGAATGGCTTTGATATAGATGTTGTCTGGCTGTGCTGGGAAGGAAAACGAAGACAGAAGAAATGAGCTGTTGAACCCATGGTGTTATGAGAGGGATGAGTGAGACATTTTAGGGAATAACCAACCAATCAGCCAATCTCACAAGCTATTTGTCTTTCCTCATTAAAAGGCAACACCATAGTGGGAGAAATGTAGATCCATTCTTCAGAAGATTTATTGCCCTGTAGCATCTGTGCGAGAAAACTCCAAGTGCTGAGTAGAGCAGGAAATTGGAAGTAGATTGCACATCCTGCAGTTCAACAAAGTTCTTGGATCTTCTGTGGAAAGAAAGTGCTGGGATTTCAGAGCTGGCTCTAGCCTGTAAGGTTTGCTCAGTCCTTGGGGAGGAACCCAGTGCATGTTTGGTTAAAGCTGATGGAGGCTTTCTTATTTACTGGTCCAGCTAATAAGAACATTCTAGAGTGCTGCTTTAAGCAGAACAGATGGAAATGCTTCCCAGTGCTGTGGTGGATCTAACTGTGCCCAAGATTAGTGGACCAAATACACTGATATGAGCTACTGGAGTTCACTGGACCTCTGACAAGAGAGGGCTGCCTGTATTCCCTGCTGTGAACATATCTCTTTACAGCCCTCTGTATGTACAGCATTTTCTCAGAAACCAGCCTCAGGGACAATTATACATTAATAGCTACTTCTTTCAGAAGCAGCCAGCCCTGCTCCTGAGAAACAGCTATTTTCAGGCAGTCTTGTTCCTGTGGAACTGCTATTTTTAGTGAGTTCTATTTCTGAGGCCAAAAAAAGAAGAAGAAGCCATTTCTGTATCCCTCCACCATGGCCCAGACCCACTGGCTGTGGTTGACTTGCATTTCGCAATAAACATTTCCTCTTTACATCTCGGTAGCCTGAAGAAAGTGGCTCTCCAGCCATTACAGAAAGCAGCAATCTGAGCTGGGGATAATTATTCAGGGAGGGCTTGTGGGAGGCAAAGCCATGCTCACATACTATAGATTCCATTAGAAGGAGTAGGGAGATGTAACGGGGCTCTCCTGGGAGATGCAGGACTTTTAGATACCTAATTTGGAAGTCCGTTCTGGTATCCATTTTCAACATCCCAAGAGTAATGATTAATCCTGTGCTCCAGGTTTCTCTGAATCAGTTTGGAGCTGTAGTAAACACGGGCTGAACACGATAACGTCACTGGTGCTCTGGGTAAATGACTCGAGGCCAGAGGAGCTCAGGGTCCGTGGCCCTTTACTCGCTGTGCACCCTCATCTGGCAGAGAGTTCGACTCAGGAATCTGCCACGGAGATAAAAGAGGCTCAGTCAGAGCTGAGGAATGTGGAGTTTTGCAATATAAGTATCCCATATGCTGAAGGCCCCATAAATGCACCCCAGCAGTGCCGTGTTCTCATTGCTGCAGCATCCCAGCAGCTGGGACCCAGAGATCTTCTGTGTGTTCTTGTGGCCGTGGCCTTTCAAGGAGCATTTGTAGATGCAACCACATGAAGATTCCAGTAATACCTTTTTGTTATTTGTGGGTTTAATGCAAATGCTGGTGTCCTCACACAAGGGTGAAGTGAGTCTCAGAGTGCTGAATCTGTCCTGAATTTCAGCAGTGCCTGTGCAAAGTTCATCTCAGGTGTGTTATGATCTCTTCCCTGCAGCTGCTTCTGCCTCTGATCAGTGCGTGGCGTCAGGTAAAAGATTTAGATTAATTTTGTTGCCCAGAGAAGCTGTGGCTGCCCCATCCCTGGATGTGTCCAAGGCCAGGTTGGACGGGGTTTGGAGCAACCTGGAGCAGTGGAAGGTGCCTGCCCATGGCAGGGGCTGGAACGAGGCGAGCTGAAGGTCCCTTCCAACCCAAACCATTCCGTGATTCTGTGCACAGTGACATCAGCAGAGAACACAGACTGGAACCGCAGCTTGCAGGATTGTATACACTGGTGGATCTTTTCTTGGCAGGGTGTTGCTCTCTGGATTCAGCAGAATCAGCAGCTTTAGTCTTTGCACAGGGTCACAGCAGAACTGAAAAACCCCGCCCGTGCTTGCTCCAGCACCGTTTGCTCAGGGGCTGCTCTGGGAAGACACTGGGGGGGTGTGTGTGGTCTGAAGGTCACTCTTTCTCGGGAAGAGGCTCTTCTTTCCTGTCTCAATGAGAAGGCGAGGCTGTTGGCAGTTCAGCCTTGTAAGCAGTTTCCCTTCTCTTTTGTGCAGGCAATACTGATGAACTCGGTCTCTAAGTGAAGCTTATTTATCTTGTTTTTAACCCTCTGCAGCAGAGGAGCTCGGCTGTGTTTGTCCTGCAAAACCAGACACTTCTCCCGCCCCTCTTTTTATAAAATATTCCTCCTATCCTCCCATCTACAGCAAAAGTCATTATCTCTGGACAGTTTCTTGAAACCCAATTGCCTTTATATTCTGGTCATAAGCAGAGCATTGTTCAAAGCGTGAGGGAATCGTGGCTGCTTTTATCACAACGAGAGCCCATTATTGGCACTTTTCCCTTTTTACTGCTTCACTAGAGAAAGGCAGGCAAAAAATGGGACAGAAATCTAGGAAATGAAGGGTAATTTACAGTTCACAAAGGAGCAGTAAAAATTAATTAGCTGTCTGAGGATCCGTTCTGACCTGGGCCAGGGAGTTTGTGCCAGCTCTTTGCATTGCATAAACCGGCTGTGCTGTGCTGGGCTGCTGAGATCAGGCTTGTGCTGTGAAATTAGGGCTTGTTGCTGAGGTAGAAGTCCTTCAGGGCATGCAAAATGTGTATGCACACCTAATTTGGTGTGCCAAAGAGACATGATGGTGCATATAACTCAGGTCATTACATGCTCAACTGGCTACTTAAGTTGTTCACTATTAGTTGTCACAGTAACTGCTCATGTAAATTACTGATGCAGTTATTCACATAATTTAGCACTGAGCTCCTTTGGAAATCTAGGCCTGATTCTTCCTCTTTTTCCAAGATGGTGTCTGCAGGAATGAAACACTTTACACACCATATCCATATGGTCCAAAAAGGGACAGAGCCCCAGAGGGATCAGAGAAGTGACAAGACACTTTCCCAGCTGGGCTCTGGGTCCTGCTGTGGGATGCAGGAACTGAGCAACTCCAGCATCTTGCCAATCATGTTGCCAGCCCTCCAGTCAAGCCTGAGATCCCCACCTGGAGAAAGAACTTCACAAATCAGAAATGTCCTAATTTGGATCCTCTTTTGGTACATAATTTTCAAAACTGTAATTTCCATTTGAGAACTATTTGTCCTGATCCTGAGCGTCAGCTGAACTCTTTTTTTTTTTTTTTTCCCTGTAGTTTAATTTAGGCAGCAGATGCCATCAGAATGTTAATGCCTTCTTAATTCTCACCTACATGCTTTTATTCTTATTAATTTGTTATCTGGGGCTTTAATATTCTATTTTTTTCCAGCTTTGATCAGTTGAAATAATTTGATGGCAGCGTTTCAACAGGGCTTGCACTGGGGAAGTGTGTAATGGTGCATCACCAATGTGTGTTGCTGTGGATCCTGCAGCGTGCTCAGCTGTTGTACTGCCAGAGCAGGAACCATGTGATGGTTTTAGGTGATTATAGATGAGGCCTTACTTATCCCTGCTGTGAACAACCAGAGAGGGAACGAGCTTTAAGGGCGGTTTCCCTTCTTTAGGATTTTGCCCTCTGCAGTCAAGGGTTGGCGATCCGGGAGCGTGATCCCTGTGGAAGTGCAGCTGAGCTTGCCTCCAACGTGCTTGGACAGCTGCCCGGCCACAGCGGATGCTTTCAGTCAGCACCCTTAAACCACTGCTATGGGGAGGCCACAGAGGTGTCCCCACAGCACTCCCTGCTCCCACTCAGGGGTGGCACTTCCCGACTGGGAGCCGTGGGGAGCGAGGCAGGGATCGTTCCCAGCTGGAGGATGGCACCTGCCAGAAGCAGGGGGCAGAGAAATGGAGCTGGGTGGGTTCTTTCCTTCCCAGAAGCAGGGAACAGAGAAATGGAGCTGGGTGGGTTCCTTGGTGCTCCCCAGGCCATGCCAGATCCGACTGCACCAGAGTGTCTCTGTCACTTGGGCGCAGGGAGGCTGCAGGTTTGGCTTCTGAGACAGATTTAGTGAACGTTACCTAGGAAAGGGTGATCCGAGCTGTCTAGGAGTAACAAAAATAAAGTTAAGGAGTGATAGAGAGAATGAATGGTTTTACTAGTTTGATAAAACACCTCTGGAAGGAAGAGGAAGGGAAGTGTCCAAGTCCCAGTTTGTCAGTCAGTGTGGTTCCCTCCCTCCTGGCAGCAGAGAGAGGGGAGGCCTCGACAAACTTTACTGGCTACTTTGGTACAGCCTCAGAAGGGAAAGAATCCCTTGTGCCCATCAGAGGTTGGGAATGACCCAAATTTACCTACCATGGTGTCAATGAGTAAAGGGAGAGGGGAACTGTTTGACCCTTTACCTTATAACAAAACTCTGCTCTTAAAGCACTCAGACACAGGTTGGGTTAGGCAGCAGGAAGGTTCTTTTATCAGGACTGAAAGATACAGAGAAGTTTTTCTAGAGAACTGTTCCCATCATGACAGAAAAGACAGAAGAGAAGGAAAGGGATGAGGATGAATCAATATTTAACTGTGTGGCTTCTCAAGCCCAGTTTCTACAGCGTCTTCCCACTTGTGCACATTTAGTGTTCCCAGTTGGCTTTTTCACCCTTTTAACTCTTCAGTGTGTCCTGGCAAATCTGAATCTGTGGGTTTGCAAATGTACCTTTTCCTAAAGCCCCTGCCTCAGTTTTGGGAGACGAGAATAAGGATGCGACTTTGTGTTCTCGTTATTGCTTGTTATTTGGGGAATGAAATACAGAATGAAATACAGAATGTGGAACGGTGTGGACTGGAAGGTACCTTTGAGTTCATCTTGTTCCAATCCCTGCCAAGGACCGCTCCAAGCTCTGACCAACTTGATCTTGGACACTTCCAGGGATGTAGCAGCCACAGCTTCTCTGGGCAGCCTGTGACAGGGCCTCACAAATGCCTTGGGTTTTCCCTTTCCTAGGAAAAGCAAAGGTTCTATTTTATCCCTCCAATACTATTTGCAGACACCAGAGGGTCAGAGCAAACATGTCTTTCCACTGAATGTTACCTACAGCATGAGGAGTGCGTGAAGTTGCTAAAATCACATGGTTGGCTTTTATCAAAGGATTTTAAGGAAGTTTTTAAAACTGTTTGTGTTCAAGCAAGCGGTGGCTGCTTTTGCACTCCCAGATGTGTGTGAGCTGAGTCCCACTCCAGGTGTGCTTTGTACAGACTGCTAGGCTGCTCTGTGTGGAGTTCTACACTGGGTCTGTGCTCCAAGCCAGGCAGATTCCAAACAGTTCTGGGAAATGCTGGTGGAGTTTATTGGAGCACAGTGACTGCAGACCAGAGCTCGCTCATTGGAGGGTGACTGAAATGTTGACACTCCTGAGAAGGAAAACCTCTGCATTCAGACCAAGGGCTGCATCAGGCAGGGGCCTGGGTAACAGCTGCACCCAGCAGTTTGGTGGGAAAATCTGAGCAGGGTGAAACTGTAGCTTTCATTTGGGCAGATGGAGTCCATCTGTTGATGGGATCAGGGATGGGACAGCATCCTCTGGAAAGCTGGGATTAAGATACACAAGCGGTGCATGCAAATTAGGCATCAGATTATGCACATGAGAAGCACAACGATCTCCTGGTATTTTGGTTGGCTTCCAGGTTCGGATTTGGAGCCCTTTATTTCTGGTGCATGAAGGCAGCAGCTGATGTGCTGAGCCTCAAAAGATGCCTCTGCCCGCAGGATCCGGATTCCAGCAGGACCCGAGGAAATGGCAGCACACACCCTGCTCAGGCTGCTCCCCTTCCCTCTGTCCTCCTTCCACGGGACTGTGCATCCTTCTGCAAACCATTCCCGGCTTGGACAGAGGTGCCAAAGGACCTTGCACAGGCTTTGCCCTGCCCCTCACGCTGGCAGGGCAGGCCCATTAAGAGGTGACAGCTTCCTGGCTGCTGTGAGGTGCTGCATGACACACCGGGTGTTGTGTGTAGGACTTGAAGAGGTCGGTGAGAGCTATCTGAATCATTTATTACCCACCAAAGTAGGTGAGTGACTGCTGTTGTCCTTATCCTTTTAGAGAAGGATGCTCCAGCACAAACAGGTCAGGGTATTTAGTGAAAGTCCCAAAGGAGGAAGTATCACAGCTCAGAAACAGTGCTTGGTCCCATGCTCAGACAATTATTCTTCACTTGTTTCTCTCTGAAAATCATGTACTAAGCATTAGTGTTATTAAGGCTGGTCAGCTCATGCTGCATAAGCACCGTAATGTGAATTTAGTGTTTTCCGCTATTTTTTGGTTGTCCATGAATCAGTCCCGGTTCACCAAACAGCTCCTGCTGTGTCTGCATGATGAGCTTCCTCTCTTGGTGTTCTGTGTGCTTGGTTCATCCAATTCACACGGGGGTTTTTTTCTGATTCCTGTTCAGAGGAACAAGCCTTGTTTTAAAAACAAAGAAACCCTGAATATCTGCTGCTAGCATTCCCTGGGGCTGCGTGGAAGGATTTGTTCTTTAGGCTTCCTGAACGGTTTCCTTGGTTTGCGGGAGCTCTCACACCGGGCCTGAACAATGTTGTTATTTGTGTCATTATTGGATCCAGACCCTGGCTTGGGCACCAGTGGTGCAGGTGCTGGACAAACACTGAGCAGCTGGGTGGTCCTTGTCCCAAAGAACTTAGGACATCAAGGTTTGCAATGTGCTGCAAGTCGGATCTGTTTTCATCCTTCCGGCTCCAGTGCCTTGTGAGAGGTGAAAATTAGAACAGAGTGAGGTCTGAGATGTGTCTGAGGACACACACACCCCAGGATAATGGGGAATAGAGGAGTTCATATACATCCACTGGAAATATGTATAAATGAGAGATTTGAACAGACCTTCTGTCTGTTTGGGAGCAACAAGGATTCCTGGTAAATAAGACTCAGCAATTCATGTGACAACTAGGGTGGTCTTGATTTTGAACCAGTAAAAGAACCAGCCTCTCAATCCTCAGCTTTTCTGCAGTATGTTTCTTTTACTCCTTCCTTTTCCCAGCCAAATCCTCCAACATACCCAGAAAAGCCTGTTCTTTTCCCAGCTGGCAGAATCTGTGGCCCTCTCCCATTTCAGGCCCGTTTGACCTTGCCTTGTAACCAGATGTTTCACTGGAGAACGTACACTTGGGAGAGCCTGGGTTGCACTCAGCTGCTGGTGAACTCCGTGCCTCGGTCAAGGCAGCTGTAAACAAAACCAGCCCAAGAAAAACAAAACCTTTTCTAAACAGAGTTGGCCAAGAACGGAGCTGAATCCAGAGATGCAGATGGCCATTAGCATGTTGATGAGGCTGCAGAGAGAAGCTCATCTGCCGTCCCTGTTCTTCCATCGTGGGTTTCACTCAGCTAAGGAGTTCTTGTTTTGGAGATTATAAATATTTTTCTCCTGATTCCCAGGAGTTTGGAGATACCTGACACACAGATCCTTTCCAGTGCTGCTCAAGGCACATTGTACTGTCTGCAGCTGTCCATTCAAATGAGGTTTTGGCCAAGATTATTTAGAAAACGGTGGCTTGGTGGCCTGAAAGTCTCAGAAGGAGGACTCATGAGAACACCATAGCAAAATGATGCATTAGGGACATCCTTTCTTTTAAAGATGAGTTGGGATTATTCCCCTGGCATTTTTAGACAGGTTCTCTCCAGAAATTGTTGTGTATTCTTCACTTGATCAGGAGAAGACATGAGGAATGTCTTTTGGGGTTAAAGCAGGAATTTAGATTGTCAGAATGTTGTTCTTCAAAACTGGGAAGTGGCCAACCCTGGGAGCTCCCGTTTTCCTCAAGATACAGTGGGATTCTCATTAGCTGAGTGTGGGGAGAGCCTCTCTTGCAAGGGAGCCTCTAGAACAGCATGGGGTCCCCTCATACTCTAACGAGAAGCTACAGGAGTTGGGGGCAGCTTGGTTTGGAGCTGGGGCTCAGATCTGAGATGGCTTTTTCCATTTGAGTTGTGCTTGGCCAGGTTTGAGGATGGAGGCAAGATTTGCCCCATCATCTCTGAACGGAATGGGCTCCTGAGGCAGAGCCATTCTCCAGAGAAAGGCTGGATTATCCTGAGCTGAGATCTCTGGGATTGCTTGGCACACACATCCCTGCTGTACCAGGGGGATGGATGCCTTTGGCTGAGCACTGTACACACAGAATTCTGTTGATATCCACATCAGTGATTTCTCCTCCACAAGGGTCAGGCTTGCCTGTCCCTGAACATCTGCTACCACTCAGCAGACATCCACCACTGTGTTATTTATCCAATATTCAGTCTTTTTTCAGAGGAAAATTTGCCATCTCCTGCTCCTATTTGTATACTTCTTCACTTTGAACAGCCAAGTACCAGCTTGCTGTAGGAAATGTCGAGGTTATATGGCTACAGCTCACGGACAGTTTCTCCTCTGATCCATCTCTGCCCCCACAAATCATTTTTAATAACCAGAGTGCTCTTAATCCACTTCTAAAGTGGGCTAGATCTATTTAACCTAATCTGAGTATTAAAACTCACTGGGCACAGTGATATCTGAGCACCTGTGACTTCCTCAGAGCAGCTAGAATTCGGTACTGAGAAGCCAATGGCTTTTCCTGTCCATGCTGTACTGACAAATCCCCTCTGGGGTGATTGATACCTTCCAGAGATGGCATTAGGGTCAGTCACACCAAGGTAAGAGGTGATGAATGGGGCCACAGGGCAGATATTCCTTTCAGATTCCCAAATAAAAGGGTTTTCAGACTCTCCAGACCTTTGGCTACAGCGTCTCAGGGAGCCATTCCTCCTTTGTTAGAGGCTCTGGGAGTTGCATTGCTCAGCCAGCTGGGCACAAGGAGAGAGCTGGAAAGAGGAAGGGATCTGCTAACACTCTTTTGCCCTCTGTGCTTAGATCGACACTTTGCTATGTTTTAAACATCCGCTTCATCATTCCTGCCGTCCAATATCCCACTATGGCCCCAGCAAGAGCTATTTTAATCCCTCATCATTCATCAGGAGGCCCCTTCCTGTTCCCTTTCTATCTGCTCTGCATGCATGTGTGTGCATCTCTGCACCGAGAAATCCCCCGGGGTGGCTGTTGTCGGAAAGGTCGCTCAGGGATATTCACAAACAGCAGGTGTAAAATTAACAACTGGTGCAATTCCAATCATCTGGCAGGAAGGAAAACATTGGACAATAGGTAGAGCCAGGGTAAAGTTTCCAGCTGAGGGCTCATTGCCTGATATAGGATGGCAGATTGGTGGGCTGGGAACTCTCCTAGGAATGTGAAACCGATAGGGTATTAGCAGCCCCCCTGCCCCTCCAACACAATTGTTTTCAGCTTGCTCAAAAATATTTGGAAATGTTACCGAGAGGGACGTGTGGGCGAGAAGGCATCCTCCAGCCAATCAGCCGGGGAGATTCCAGCCCTCCCCTTGAATTTCAAGCTTTTGTTTTCCCTGATGGAAGGGAAGGTGAATCCTCCATGATTAATTTAGGGATCTTAAAGCATTTTGGATGAGTTCCTGCAGCGCAGTGACAAGCGGTGCTCTCAAGGATTGCGGAAATTGCGGAGAGATGGCAAGAGAGATGGATGGATACATGACTGATACAGATTCTGACACCTTGTCATTTTTGTTAGTGGCACTGATTTTAGCTGCATGAAACAATGGGAGTTTCACTCAGCAAAGGCATCTGGATGGCACAAATCTTCTGGAGGCGTGAATGGAATGGTAGATCCTGTTAGACCTTGACTAATGTCAGAACCAGAACGGCGGCTTGAGCTGAGGAGCACAGGAGGAAGATTCACAGCGCTGTGGATGTGTCCAGGGAAAGCTGGCAGCACTGAACACAGGGAAGACGATGGGGAACGGCAAAGGTTGTTGAGAAGTTTGGTTTAAGCCATGCTGAGCTAAGCTGTTCTGCAAGTATTGAAATCAGTGCTGCAGCCATTCCCTGCACGGAGAAAGTTTGGATGGAGGTGTTACCTCACACACGGCCTTTCCTCTGCTGCAGTTCAGCATGGAGTTGTGGCCTGTTTGGAGTAAAGTAAACGTATGAGGTCACTGCACCTCACAAGCTCATCGGTGCCTACAGCTCTGTGGCTTCTTCAGTCTCCTCTGCCCCTCTCCTTCCCCACCCTCAAAGCTCTCAGCATGACGTGACACCAGGAATCCTTTGGCAAAACGCTACCACACCGCAACCAGAACTTTTAAGCTCCTGTCCATCCTCTGTGTAAATGGTTTGGTACAAGCTGTGTCCACCACCACACAGTTAGCGCTGGAAAATCTCTCTCGCGGGTCTCTGAGCCGATGTTGGGATCCCGTTGCTCTCGCTCGGCTGGGATCGCACACATGGGCTGTGCTGGGCTGGGTGCTGGGCTGAGAGGGGCCTGATAAGGCAGTGTAACCCTGACATGGATTGTCAGCAGCGCTGCCATGGCCAGCGGGAGCAGGGGGAGGACTGAAATTCTCCCGTTCAATTGGGCGAATTTGATACCTTCTCGTTCTTGTGTCCTCGTGGCTCGGCCACTTGACATTTCTAAACATTCTCAAGCAAGTTCACTGGAAAACTATCCCATGTCAGGAGCTGGTGATGTCAAGGCTAATAACAGTCCTGGGGTCAAATCCTTCTGATCCTTCAGGCAAGGACCTCAAGATTTGGCTCCAAGTCAACAACAAGGTCTGTCACGTCAATGATGGCTTATTATGAATCCCAGCGCAAGCCTTTCCCAAACAAAGTGCTTTCGTTTGGTTTTCCATGCAGGAAAAGGTTAGCAGTTTCCAAAGGCAGGTTCTCCCTTCCTCGTGTGGAGTGGAGAGCAAAGCCAGTGAGCTTGGAATGGGCCACAGCACTTTGCCTTAGAGCAGGAGGCAGAGGTAAATCTTTATCTGGGAAATTCTCTTCCCATTTGGAATGGTACAAGATTACTGTTTTCATCTCTAGAGTTTTTTTCTCTGTCTCTGTCCATCGTTTGGATGTAACAATATCACTGGGCTGCCTTTGTTAACGTTACAATGGACCTCAGAAAGCCAACGAGCCGTTCTGGGAAACGCGCGGCTGGATGTCGGGGAAGGAGATAGCAGGGATCGAACTGGCTCACACTCCTGCTGCACTGAAAAAAGGAATTGTAAATTGACATTCTCTGGGCTATTGCTTTATAATCCCGGCACTGCGTTGAGAATGATGCCACTGGAATGGTGTCCAAAATGATAATTATAACCACTTCCTATTTTTAATTTCCTCTTAGTAAGGGACACGCTGGTCATCAGTGAAACAATAACGATTCTGCTCTGCCCTTCCAAATGTCAGAACCTTCTAAAGCGTGGATTAACAAACACTGATGTCTCTCTGCAGACCTTCCTTGTGAACTGAAAACTCTGGTGCTCCCCAGCTGACACACATACCCCACCAGCTCCAAACCTGAGCGCTGTGGGAACTGCTGGACCTGCTTTGCTGTTGGCCTCATTTTGCAAGGGGGTGTTTGAATCATGGAAAAATAAAGTGATTTGCTCCATGTCCCTTGGTGAGTCAGTGGCAGAGAACAGATTCAGCTGTTCACATCTCCCCATTTTTCTCTGTCAAATGGCTTTTTTTTTTTTTTGCTGTATTTTAGGACGCATTTGACATGAGGTTCCTAAATACGTAAGATGGTGTTCAGAATTGCTGAGTCCTCAGTAGCTGCCCTCCAGGCGGTACCCAAACAAGATTCCCATGGGGAAAGCTGTCTTGTCTCAAATATCAGCAACTACTAATAGTTATTTCTCTTTATAGCCTCATCTGTGTTTTTCAGGTGGACTCCAGCTCTGCACACTTATCCAAAGTGATGCACACAAAACAAACACAAGGCAAAGAGACCCAGTTTCCTAAAGGTGACAATTTCACAGCTATTTCCCTCCTAAAAACATACCTGCTGATCAGAAGTGCTTTGTCTGGGAGGATTTGAGCTCTGGTTGTCAAAATTTTTAGCTAAGAGCAAACTGGTCTATGTGGTTGGATGAGTGACCCTGTGCTTCCAAAAAACTCCTGAGAAAGTGGGTTGCTCATTTTGCAAAGCACTTATCTCCTGCTGGCTTCTAGGAAGTTTAAGTAGGATGTTTCTCCAGTGAAGGTCAGATTTCACATATCTCCTGAGATCTTAGAGCCAGGGTGCTTCTGAAGGAGAAGCAGAAAGGAGAAGACTATATCTGGGGTTAGGAAAATCTGAGCAAAACTGCATTTTATGGCTCAGACAGCATTTCCAATTATCCAGCACTTAGGCATTGGGAAGATTCAGATAAGAGGTCTCAGATTTAGCTCCTTTCTTCTCCTTGCAAGTTAATGTGCCACTTTTCTTCAATTTTTTTTTCTTTTTAAGCAGACAATCAAATCTATGATAGCAAATTTCAAGTTAAACGGAAAAATTGTCTCTGCAGAGAATGGAAAGAACCATTCTGGTTCTAGGGTGAGTTTTTTTTGTGATCCACCTGAAGTACGGGTAGCTGTCATTGCACACACATTAAACAGAAGCTGCTGAGCTTCTTGCAGGAGTGGATAGAATTCTGTGGGTTTTTAAATAAAATGATATGAGTGCACGATACATACCAAACTGAGCTGATGTTGTGCTTCCATCAGGCTATTTATACTCTGTGGCAGTGCAGGAACCTGGGTTTTGATTTATGCCTTAAATTTGAAAAGAATCAGTTGAAAATCATATAGTTCCTTCAATTCTGTGAAAACCTTTACAAAAGCTCTACTCCAGAGCCCCATCCATTTCTTCTCCATTGCAAGGGGCCAAATTTCCAAAGAAAGAGATGCCATCACCAAGCTGGTAGGAGCTGTCTCCCTTCCTTCCCTGGAGTATTTGCACAGGTCAGTCCCTTTCATCTCCTGGCAGATTCCTCAAAGGAGAGCTTCCCACTTTTCCATCTCTCCTCACTGCACAGCCACCCACAAACAGCTTCTCAGTCTGAGTGCTCGCAGAGCAGTAGCATAAAGGAAAGATTCATGGAGCATGTGCCACCTATACACCGATCCAACAGCACCCTGTGGAGGCTCGTATTTATTTTCTGGGATGGACAATCATCATCTTTTGAAGATCTTCTTCCTGAACACCTTGCTCCTAGAAGGCCATCAGTCCAGTCCAACCCTGATTCTACCAAGAACGGGCTCGGAACCCTGTTATCCTTGTGTGTGGTGCCCCTGTCTGTCTCACCCCTCCTGCCTCCTTCTGGTCACCTGGGTATGTCAGCAAACTCTGCAGAGTCCTGACAGCTGGTGTGCTGGTTAGACAGCAGGAAAGTTCTTCTTCTCTGAGCCTTTTCTGTCTACCCCAGAGCTGAATGAATCTCTCCCCCTGCTTGCCCTTTGTGTTACACTGAGGAGTGGAGAGGAGCAATCCTCTGGATCCAGCGCTCTCCCTACCCTTCTTTTCCTGAACAAGTTAACTCCCAGCCCTTGCTGCTTCTGCTCCAGCCCCCTTCTGAGCGTGCTCTCATTAAGACCCCAGAGGGAGGAGGTGATGCTCTGAAATTGTCTTAATTGCTCTTGTTGATGCTGGTTACGATGGCAATAAGTTGCCATGCAGAGGAGGCTTTATTCAGATGTGCGGGTTCTCCATTGTTCCGCACTCTGAAGGATTGTCTGTAGGCAGCTCCAAGTCATTTACAACAATAGATTAATACGAAGATCAGTAATGCTGGGTGACTCACAGTCACACACATGCCAGACCCACCAATCGCTGTGACCTGCCTCTGGATTTGAGGGGAGCTTCAATGTTGCTGGCATGTTCTTGCAGGATGCTGAGGAGATAATACTCTGCACTTGCACAGCTCCTGCTCTCCAGGAGCTCCCCAAACATGAATGGAGAATGCTCTCTTTCTAGGGCAGACAATGACTCTTACACTTGTTGGAAAGCAGGGAACTGGGGCAGAGTGTGTCTTTTGTCCAGTGTAAGTTAAAACGTGCCAAAGTTTAATAATAGGTCAGAAATCCTGACTTTTGGTCCCTGATCTGTCTTCCAGGCACTCTATCACCCAGGCCCTGAGGAGCTTCTTTTATGCAGTTGTGTGGTGCTTGTGCTGCGTCCCATTTGTCACCTTTGGACACCTCTGTGTCACAGGTTCCTCTCCAGACCTCTGCAGTTCAGTGTCTGGATTTCATTTGGCAGAGACCCACTGGAGACAATGTTGAGACACCTCAGCTGTGGGTTTGTCCCTTCTGTCACACTGTTCACATGTAGAGCCTGTGCTGGCACCGACTGCACTGGCCCAGGAGCACTTTGCTTTTCATTCTTACTTTCCTGGATAATCCCAGCCTGCATCCCACTCTACCTCACTGATCCACCCCTTGACTCAAGAGGGGTGTGTGCCGATTTCCCCCCTAAATCCTATATCAGGGATGTATGTCCCCTGAATTCTGTCATTCACCCAGGACCCACCATTCTCCTTCCCTGTGCCAGGCACTCCACACATCCCCTGTCTCCCTCATCCATCACTCCCTGCTGTCAGGGACACATCATCCCCCCATCTTTCCTTTCTCCCATGCTGGGTGAAACAGGAGAGGCCCTCTCCTGTTTTTTTCCCTGTTTGGGAGATACATTATTTAACAGCAGGGAACACAGGCAGAGCTGTGAGGGAGGGTTGTGCTGGAAGGGATTAACAACTGTCATCAACCTGCTCTTGACTCTAAAGTCCATTACAGAGCCAGGTCAAGCTGTTGAAACTCTTCACCAGATTCCTATTTGCTGCCTATTTTCAGTGCTTGGATGCTGACAACAGCCCCATAATTTCCAGTGTCAGGTTTGGTTCTCTGTGTTGCCATATTGCATGAACTCCAGCAGACAGACAAGTGCAGAAATTCTTTCCAGCTGAGTGTGAAAAATTGCCTCGCTCAGTCCATAAGTAATGTGCCTTGTTGAGTTGGGCTAATTTTTCTCCCTGCACAAAACAGTGAGGTTCCTGCACAATTCTGTGCATTCCAAAAACACCAGATCTCAAGGGCTCCATGGTGGGCCAGGCCCCAAGTGTGTTTCTGAGCAATTACTGAATCTTCACCTGCCTCCAGCTGAATAAAACCTTGAGGGAGCAGCTCAGGACCTGACCCCTGCTTTTCCATATTCATACAAACAGGAGTGAGTTATACTGGGTCAGCAAAGGGCTGATTCAGGATCATGCCCTGTGATACCAAAAGAAGGTACCCAGAATAGACTAGGAAGCCTTTTCTTCCATAAATATGTATTTCATGTAGAAATATAACTTATATAAATGGCTGGAAGTTCTGTGTAATTAGTAACCCTCACTGGATTTCTCTTCCACAAACTTTTCTAGGTTCTTAAGTTCATATATATTTTTAGCCTTTTCAGCATCCTGTGGCAAGGAGTTCCTCAGCTTAACCACGTCTCCTTTCTTTTGAACCTGAGATCCCCCCATTCCTGGGAGCTTTTGAACCACCCACCTTTCACAGTGGTACACATTCACAAAGATCCTGAATTACTCATATATTTAGCGTTAATTTGTTTTCTAATATCTCCTTCCCTTTGAATCCACCATCTGCTGCAAATCTGCCCAGCAGCAAAGTCGCCCTTCTGGAAGGAGAAACACAGAAGAACTTGAAGCTCTTGGAGTGAAACAGTGCAAAGCACCTGCACGAGGTACCGGTGGTCACCTCTGACACAGCTCCCTTGGAGCCACCTCGTGTTGCCAGCACCAGACTGTGACATCTCCCAAGCTTTTGGAGCAGGCTTGGCTGTGGATCCAGAAGAGGGCAATGGTGACACATCCTCACCGAGGCTGCGAGCACCAAATCCACGGAGGGCAGCCACTGCAGGGATGGAGCCAACAGCCAGAGCACCTTGGCTACTGGATCAGCCTGTTCCTGGCTGTTCCGTGGCAAGCAGATTGAAGTGGGAGGCAGATTTCAGCTACTGTCTCAGGTCAGATGGGACTGTCAGTCAATTGTTAATTATGACTCTTCTTCTTACTAATTTCTCTAACTTCTATCACCATGGCAGCTAACTGCCGTGGAAAGGCTCAGCCAGAAAAAGGAGAAGACAACCAAACTTTTCATAGCAAGGGAACAGGAACTAGCTACAGAGGAAAGGGGGTGGAGGAAGAGATCTGTAAATTGTTTTCCAGGAGAGTCTAACACAATGTTCTGAATCCTAAAATGGCTTTTGTTGAAGGAAACTTAAAGATCATCCTGTTCCAACCTCCCATCCATGGGCAGGTACACCTCCCACTAGACCAGGTGGCTCCAAGTCCTGTCCAGCGTGGCCATGGACTCTTCCAGGGATGGGGCAGCCACAGCTGCTCTGGGAAAACTGTTCCAGGGCCTCCCCACCTTCACAGGGAATAATTTCTTCACAATATCCCATCTAAACCTGCCCTCTGTTAGTTTGAAGTCATTCCCTTTTTTCCTATTATCACATCTGCTCTGTCCTGACCTGGTCAGTCGATCAGTTTTAATCTTTGGTGATGGTTGTGTGTCCAGAAAGGGCAAGAGGAAGAAAAATTTGACAGCACTTTGAGCTCTGATTAATTTTTAAACTTCCTCCCTTTCTGCTTATTTTGTAGCTTTTGTCCTGGTGCTGAATATGTTCTTTTCCCCGCGTGTCACTTCCAGAGGAATACTGTGGAGATGAAATGCCAGCTGGTCATCACAGGGCACTTCACCTGTGGGGGCTGGATGGAAACTCACAGGCTGGGGCCATGCAAGGCCCAGGGACAAGTGGTGACTTGTGTCACTGCAGCAGCTCTCAGGAGCACGGTGACACAGTGCCTGAGTGCCTGGGCAGAGCAGGTTGTGGGGGATCAATAAAACAACGGCCATTTCGTTGCTGTTTTGCAGCAGCACCAGATAATACTTGCTGAAATCGCTGGCTGGCCCATTCAGCAACTTCCATTTCTGATTAAGCTTTCAGCCTGTAGGTATCTTCTCTCACATCTGTCTAACCATTTCCATTTACAAGGGCTTAATTTAGAAACCCATTGTACCTGGGCCTGCACAGACCAAGCTAATTTATTTTACATAATGCCTCAGCACTTTAGGAAACAGTCTTAAGTCCATCCTGGAGGGAAGGATGGACTTCTGCTTCAGGTTTTGAGAGAAACAGACCCTGTTCTGACAGTGTTCACAGATTTCCCAAGATCTCTTTCCCTGCTTTGAACCTAACCTTTGAGTCTGGAAAATAATCAATATAGCACTTTCCTTAGCTTTGGTTTTAGGATAAACATAGTATTTAGATGGCATAAAAGTCTGTGCTTCAGAAGCAGAATAAAAAGCTGATATTCCTGATGGCGGACTCTGCTGCATAAGTGCAAGACGAGGACAAGAGGCAGGTGCAAGTCTGCTGAGAAGGAATGAAACAAGGCAGAGCTGACAGGCAAATAGACCCTGGGCATTGCTGCTGTCAGCTTTTCCATCGGCATCTCACCAGGGACGTGCAGGGAGAGAACGAATCACTCCGTGGGCGTTCACAGGAAGCGGCCCCCGAGCGCGAGGGAGAGGCACGGGACAAGGGCGGCTTGAGAATCCACGTGGGTGATCTTCCCAGCAAACCTGGGCGACAGGAGACTCCGTGACATGCCTGAAGGAGGCACAAACACCCCCCTCCTCCTTGGCACAGGACTCAGCTGGCAAGATCTGATCTTTTTTGTTCGCTTGAGGCTTTTGTTTGCTCACTAAATGCCCCCAGACTTTGCTTTTCGAGTCTCTTCTTTCTCTGTCGTTGTCGCTGCCGCAGCAACAGGTGAGTTGGAGAAGTTACACGTGGGGAAGATGAGCTGCACGGAGGAAATGACTCAAATCCTTTGCAGACCCCACTGGAGCCAGCAGATCTGAAGAACGGTGCCCTCCATCCACAGAGCTGTGAGCGTGGATGAGCCATCCCGTGGCTAAGTGCCCTCCAGAGCTCTCATCACCACCAGCCAAGCTCTTCCCCGCAAAATCAGCAGTGGAGGAAGCTCCAGAAGTATTGCTTCTTTATTTCAGTGCTGCCACACTCACTGACGTCCTCGCCGAGCCTCTTGCGGCAGCAGGCTGCTAATCAAAAACTCTGCCGCTGCTGCTAATCAAAACCTCTTCGCTCGCCACTCCGGCATCATTCTGGGAAGCCAACAGAGCGCGGAGATGCTCAATTCCTCCCCCTCCACGCACCTTCCATTGTGCTCAGGACTGACAGCTCTGATGTGGAGCAGTGATAAAAGCCAGCTGATGCTGTCAGGGCCTGGTACAATTGCACTGCAGGGAAAAAGGCGACTGGCTCTGAGTCATCGTAGCCGCCTGGAGCTCAGGATGCCTCGCACACGTGCTGTCTCCCGGCACGGCTCCTCACACAGCAATGCACCTCTGGGTGCTCCCCTCCGAGGAGGGATTGACCAAGGACTCGAGAAGGGCCAGGACTGGTGGCCAACTGCATGGCCAGCCATCCTTCGAGATGCTCGGAAAACTCATGGGGATTCATTTGATTAAACAAATTAATTTCGTTTTTGTAGAGTCATAGAATATCCTGAGTTGGAAGGGACTCACAAGGATCATCAGCCCAGCTCCTGGCCCTGCGCAGACACTCCAGCAATTCCACCCTGACTCTGAGAGCATTGTCCAAAACCTCCTGGAGCTGTGCCCAGCACCCTCTGGGGGAAGAATCTTTCCTGATCTCCAGCCCAAACCTCCCTGACACAGCTCCAGCCATCCCTGGGTGCTGTCCCTCCCTCCCTGGAGCTGCCCCTGTGCTGCCCCTGAGAGGAGCTGCACCTCCAATGAGATCTGACCTCTGCTGAAGCCTTTGGTGGGTAAAGAGGAATAAAGGTGCTCGGTTGGATGTTCCTCTGCTTGAGCTGTGTTCTGGGGCGTTTAGCAAAGCATTTGTGCAACTCCTGAGTGGCAATCTATGAAAAAACACCTCTCCTTCAGCCCCTCACATTCCCATCCCCATGGAAGGGGCTGAGTTGTGGTTGAATTTCTGGAAGGCTCCAAAATGCGAGGGATCCAGACTTGAAAATGCATCAGCAGTGCCAAGCCAAGCCAGGAAGGACACTCAAAGAGGGGAAATTGGACTGTGATGTGAACTTCTCAGTGACCTTGAGTAAACTGGCTCCGTGCTGCCCATCCTGCCCAGGTCAGCAGCTGAAATTTCCATTACTGAAAGTAGAAACTCAGGGGTCATTTCTGTTTCATTTCTCACTTTTTCCCAAACATGACATTGAATGAGAGGCATTAGGAGTTCCTCCTATAAATAGGATCACCCCTGTCAAAGCTGGTTAAGTCATACCCAGTGTCAGGCCCATAAACAAGGTGCCTCTCATGCGCTGTCTGGAGGGTGCAGAGGGGTAAAGGGAAGTTTGACAGCTCCTGTTTGACCATTTTGCATGGGAACATCACTGTTTGCCAGGCAGCAAACACAGCCATCCCCAGCTCCCCTCTGGTGGGTTTTTGGGAGTGGTGCAGAGGCAGAGTAGTTGAGGATCAGTGCTCTCTGCTGTAGCAGAAGTGAACCCTCCCAGATCCCAACCCCACAGGTGCTGGGCCCTTCATGGCTGCTGTCATGGCCGGGCTTGAACACTCTGATTTCATCTCTTCCTTCAAGGTCCTTCCCCAGTTCTGCCCTGGAAGTCTGGGATGTCCTGGAAACCCTGCACTTTCACTTGGCTCTGTTTCCCCTGGAGGGAACTGCATTTTCCTCCTCCTTTAGAGCTCCCCAGCCCTTCTTTAGCTCCACGAGAAGCAGCAGTTCCAGTGACATCCGTGACAAAGCGGCTTTGCCACGTGGGAAGTCAGCTGGGGCAAGGCAGTGAGGCCAGAAACACAAAGCAAAGAAGCATCTTTGAAACAAGAGAGTTGTAAGTGTCCCCCTGTGCCAGCTGCAGGGACATCTGGATGGAGCTGGCTTGGCAGAGCTGCAGGGTCAGCAGAGCTGTGCGTGGCCGGAGCAGAGCCCCTCAGGACAGCAGCAGCTGATGGAGGTTCCTTTGCTTTCCTCCTCCCTGCTGGGAGCTTCTTTCCACCTCTTCACCAAACTTTGTGTTGCTCTGAGACTGGGGGCTGCTCTGCTGAAATGATGCAAGTGAGTATGAATTAAAAAAAAAAAAAAAAAAAGAAAGGAATAATTAAAAAAATAGATAATATCTGTGGTCTCATTTCCCCATAGATCCACAAGCAGTTGCATCAGTACAGCTGAGGGGGTGGAAAACTGAAGTGGGGGCAGAAAAGAACAAAAAACTTTCTAAGTCAGCTTTGAAAATGTTCAGTAACTATATGGAGACCCAGAGCCTCTCGTCCCCTCCAGACGTGAAGAGCTGTCTGGTGCTCGTGTGTGGAGACACAGCCAGGGAGCAGAGATGATTTGTTTGAGGCTGAACTGAGAGCAGCTTAGCAGGGGAGGAATCACTGCTTGTTCTGAGATAGGCTAATTATATTCTGTGTCCTTGGAAGCCAACCCTTTCCTACTCTGCTTGCATAACAGAGATCCTATAGCTTTGTGCAGAAGCACCAGGGTTCCCTCCCATCTCCCCTGCCCACAGCAGCCTGTCCCACTGCCAGTCTCCACCCCAGGAGGATCTGGATGTCAGTCCTGCATTCCCCAGAGGGCTGCTGAAGCACTTTGGATTCCTGGGAGATGGAAACCCTTCTAAAAACGCAGGGTAGAGTTACTCTAATTCCTTGCTGTTGGGGATCAAGCTGAAGCCTGCTGCTTAATGGGGGATAAGTGGATGTAATGCAGTCAGTCAATAACTTTATGCACACACGCAGAGCCCTTTGGATTACTGATTTCCAAAAGGCAGAGTCTCCCTCACAAACCCTGCACCACACTGAGTCAGCCCTGAGCCTTTTGACTTTGTATTTCCATCTTCACCTGCGCTTTTATTCTTCCTCCCCTTATTCATTTTTTCCCCACTTATTCATATTCCCCCCCCAGAGAAGTTTTCATCTTGTCAAACGACTCTCCCTCTCCCTGTCTCTTTTTTTTTCCTTTGCCTTTTGCAGTGGGAGGATAGATAATAATAAAAAGAGCAGTTTTCAAATAAGAAGCCCCACGTGTTACCTGGGAACTGTCTCTCAGCATCCTAATACCTGCTGGGGCAGAGAGCGGTGAGTCCCCGCTGCTGTTTTGTACCCACCAGACACTGTTTGTATTTTGTCACATGTTCCTGTCAGGTCTGTCACTTGGTACAAGCAGGACTGGCTGGGCCCTTGTGAAGCAGGATTTCCCTTTACACCTCCCTGCTAAGCGCTCCTCACTCCTTCCCTTCCTCCTCACAGGGGAAAATTGCTGCTCCAGCTGCTGCCATGGAAGCTCCCAGGCTGGAGGAATGGGTTTGGGAGCGTTCGTGCTCTTTGCCTTGTTACTCCAAAATTCTCCTCATCTTTGGGAGCCCTTTAGTCCTGGCTCGTGTCTCTGTGGGGAGGCAAGGCTGAGATGAAGGAGTCGCTGAACCTCTCTCTCCCTCAGACCCCAGGCTGAGCCCTTCACAAGTCCAGCACTTTTTACAGCCTTACGGAACTGCTCCTAAAAGGAGAAATTCGCAGGAGAACGAGCTCCAGACCACGGAATTGCTGTAAGACCAAAGGACCTGGAATGGCTCCCTCGGGCCCCCAGATGGGGAGGTACAGGGGGGAATGGCCCACGCTGCTGCACTGATCCCAGGCCTCTCTGTTCCTCCCCAGGCTCCGGGCTGAAAGCCTCATCTGACTTTTATAGGGCTGGAGAGACCAAGCAAACAAAGCCTCGGGGTTTAGTCAGCGCCGGTGGGTACAGCACGTGCCTTTTCCTTCTCTGCCCTCCTTCCTTTCCTGCTGGAACAGCTTTCCCAAGCACACGGGCGTCTGCTCGGCTCGGGAGCCTCTCCTCAGCACGGAGCCACAGCACTGGGGCAGGAGAGCATTTCTCACCATCCCGAGGGGAGGATGCTTTTTCTTTCACCTCCAGCATTTCTCCATTCCTCTGAGGAAGCTGAGAAAGGCAGGGGAAGAAGGGGAGGGATGCTGGAAGTGTCCTGGAGCACGAAGATGCTGTGTTGGATGGAGAAGGGACTCGGGCATGAGCCTAACGGCCTACAGGCAGGAGGACGTGACGTTTTCCCTCTGCTCCTTCCTGCTCTGACTTACAGCCACAGCCTGTTCCTTCCACACCAGCAGTGCTGGGGGTCAGAGAAATTCACAAACTTCACTTGTGGTCCCCACACCCCCAGGGTCCCCCGAGCTGAGGAGCTGCAGCAGAAAAGCTCCTTTCCCTACACACTGCTGGGTTTTGTTGACTGTAACAAACCTCTCCCTTTGCTGCTGGGACTGTGCTCTGGGGCTGCGAATGAAGCATTGCTCATCCTGCTCATCCATTCCTTGCAGGAGTTTTGGGAATCTTTGTAAATAAGCCAAGAACACGAGAAAGAGAAATTCCTCCCGTTCCAGGCCCTGCCTGACACTGCACAGATCCTTTGTTCCTGGATGCTTTCTCCCTCCCAAGGCCTCAGAGAAGTTTTCCAACAGCACAGCCCCCCTGCTCAGCCTCTTCCACCAATTAGCAGCTCTCCATTAACCGACCAGGAATAATTGCATCAATTAGCCCATCTCTTGAGGATCTCTTTCCCCAAGCACTGGCAATGCCACTTAGGCACCAACAGGAAAGGAGCATTCAAGAGCTATAAATATAAAGAGATGTTTGTACAGGACATCTTTGCTCTTCATAACTTTGTGGTACTCCTGTTTTCAGCTGGTCCACAGACTGCTCAGGATCAGCCCTTATCCAGCTTATTCCTTGGAGTCCTGCATTCTGGGCTGTGCTCCCAGAGTGGAATCAGACCTTTCTGGAATCCATTTTCTCACTTTTTATTTTTTAAGGATTGTGTGAGAGTGCCTGGAAGGCTTTGAAGCCACCCTTGATCCTGTGATCAGGCCGGGCATGATGGATCCAGGATGGTAAGAAATAGGCTGCATGTGTTGCAAAGGAGGCTGTTCAATGAAATAAATATCTTCAAAGGAGAAGGGAAGTAGCAGGAACGAGTAGAAGAAAGGATGTTTTCAACCCTTGAAGGGGAATCTAGAGAAAGAGAGATCCTTTTTAAGGTGTAAAATGGTATCAGTAGGTACACAGTACTGTTACTGCTTTGAAGAGAGCAGTTAGCTGAAAATGGGAGGATGTGCAGGTAATCCCGGGGAGAGCAGAAAGTGGTGATGGAGTGGAGGGAGGCTCCTTTGAAGTTTTCTGATCCTACGAAGGAAGGACACACTCCTGCCCACCTGAACCCAGCAGGAATCAAGCACAGAATCCTAGAACAGCTTAGGTCCTTAAAGCTCATGTGGTTCCAGCCCCCGCCACGAGCAGGGACACCTCCCATCAGAGCAGGCTGCAGGGAATGTGATCATACTCTGCCCCATCTCGTATCTGGGCCGTGCTCTCAGAGCCCTGCCCAGCTGAGCCTTGCTGCAGGAGAAATGAAGGAAAATTGAAAATGAGGGATACCCAAACCTAGCCTAACGTGGAGGACAGTGAGGAGAAAAGGAGGTGATTTTCCACTGACATTGACTTTTTTGCTGTGGCACCAGGGACTGAAATCTGGAGGGTTCAGGCAGCACCTGAGCTGCTTCCATCAGCCAGGAAAGAGTTGTGATTTGATGCAGAGCTTTTAGTGCCCAGATGCCTTCTGAAAGCTGCTCTGCCCTTCCTCTTTTCACATGGCCAGTTATTTCCTCGTTGCCTAAGGGAAATGCTAAAGACAGACCCAAAATCCTGGGAGGGAGCTGCTGGCTCAGTGATGCCGCGCTCGGTTCTGCTCAGGTAGCACAGTGGCTGCAAATTAATTACTGTTAACGATGCCACCTTCCTGCAGAGAACAGCAATTTCTGCAGCGGGCACAAGGCTTGGTTTTGTTGAGTGCCCAGCCTGCAAGGAGGCCTTCTGGCATCTCTGCACTGCCCGTGAGCCCATCTGTTCCCAGTGGGAGCCACGGGGCCATCAGGCAGTGCCGGATGGAAGCTCGTTTTGACTCACGGGTTAGAGAAGTCTATCGTTCCCAGTCGCTGCTTTAATTGACACGGTGAAAGAAGCCACATCTTCCTGCCTGATTCTGACCAGGTCTGTAATTGAATTCTGCTCAACATCTCCGCTTCAGCCCCCCAGGGGACCTGTCAATTAATGATGGATTTTTTTTTCTCGCCTTGGGAATTTGTCTTTGCTCCCATTCTTTTTAGTTAATAGGATCTAGTGCTAAACACGGCAGTAGTAAATCTCCCATCCCCCATTTCCTACCTTTCCCAAAGGTGCCTCAAGAAGAAAAGGGCTTGGGCATGAAAAGAGAGATGAGCGAACTTCAGGGACTTGAAAACATGTGCAGCTTTCCTGTCTTTTGTTCATTCATCCTTCCTCTCGCTCCTCTCAGGTCTTTTGTTTCTCCTTGCCAAAACTGCTTGTGCACGCTTCACTCAGGATCTCAAGAGACTGTTTTAGAAACTGCAAAGCTGAATTGGATCCTTCTTTTCCCTTCCTTGGAGCACAATGTCTGTTTAACCTTTCTCCCTTGGCATTTGTCTCTCCCAGCAACCTATCTGCCACTCGTGTTTGCAGAGGAATCGCAGCGCTGACCGGGTTTGAGACGGGGGCTGCTGGGGCGTGGGCAGGAGTGTGTGATATGCTCCGGGGTACGATTTCAGCCTGGCTGCAGGAGGCAGCTCTTCCACGGATCTGCCTCAGCCTCGTCCCTCTGAGCCCTGCCAAGACCTAGAGGTTTTGCATTGCTCTTAGAAAGGCAAATTTGATTTGCATGTCAGAGAGTGAGAAAGGACAGGGGTCCTCAGTTCTCCGGCTTCTTTATCCTCTCCTACTCCCTCTGCCTCTCCCCACACCCCCCAGCCTTTCCTTTTGGCATTCCCAGTGCGTGATCGCTGCATTAACGCACCCAGTCACCATGGGAAGGATCTTGGGGCTCCTGGAGCTGTTGGATCCCGTTGAACATCCTCGTTAAACTTCGCCCTTGCTGCTGCGTGCGGGAGCTGCCCACGCAGACCAAAGTTCGGTCCCCAGCCCACCGGTTCTCCCCCACAGGCGCTGACGTACGAGGCTGTGCAGGAGGCGGAGAGGGAGGGAGGCTGTTTGGGAGAACGTGTCTCTGCAACACTCACTGTTTGGTGAATGTGCACACACAGCTGGGGTTGGCGGGGAACCAGGTGAGAGCACAGCGCGCCCCCACTCTCAGGGAAAGCCCGCTGACCCTGCTCCTGTCCTCACCGGCTGGTGATGGCTGGGAGGAGGGAGTGGAGGGGGAAATCCCTCCCTGACCCTCCCCTTGTGCCGCTTTTCCTGTGTGGGAAGGGATGAAGTTGCCCAGGCTTTATTGGAGATCTGGATCTGATAGGCTTGAGGCCTGCCTGAAGAGCTAGAAGGCAAAGAGCTTTTTCCTCTCCTTCCCATCCATCTGCGATTATTTCCCATTTTCCAAAAGGCTTTTCTGTTTTGTCGTTGGGCTTGTTTCATTCTTTGATGGTTTTTCTTTCTCAAGTGGGTCACACTTCTCTGTGGGGATCCACGTTCACTGCCTGGATCTTCTAGAGTGGGAGAATGAGGAGGATGCTCGTGCACAGCTGGGAGGAGTGTATGAACCTTGGGATATTGCACCCAGCCACCTGCTCCTCCGACCATCAGGACAGTGCCTTCACCTGGTGCTGAGGCTGGTCACAGCAAGAACTCACGGGACAATTCGACTCTGCAGAGGTACCAGTGCCAGAGGAGCAGAATCACAGAGTGATTTGGGTTGGAAGGGACCTAAAGCTCATCTCATTCCAACCCCTGCCACGGGCAGGGACACCTTCCACCTCCCAGCTGCTCCAATCCCCATCTAGCACCCTCCCCTCTGTGTGCTGAGACCCTCTTTTAGCTGAAAACAACAGTCCTGCGTGCAGGGACAGTCATTCCACCATGTGCTTGTGTCCTGCCTCCACCAGCTGTGAGGAGGAGGAGATCCTTGTTGTCAGGGTGTGCTGAACATCACTTGGATCACTGGCTTAGGGACATTTAAGCCTTTGTTTTCTATTCACAGTGTCTCACTTTCCCAGGCCTGGCAGAGACAGGGAAGAGTCATCTGCAGCCCGAGCTGAGATCAGTGGGAGCGGGGCTGTCATCGTGCTCGTGTACAGGGCTGTTCTCACGCCCCGTTTCCTTTGTGGACAGAAAGAAGAGTTATCAGGAGCCTGCACCTGCTTCCAGCTGAGGAGAGGAAACACTTGTGGAGGGAGCAGAGGACGGTGGTGGTATCTCAGGAATCCAGGGAGGATGAGGGCTCAGCACAGTAGAGGTTGATGCTGTGAGCTTGTGGTCAGGGTGGTTGGAAAAATCATTGCCGTGCGCAGGAGAGGACACGGAGTTAAAGTCATCACCCCGATGGTTTGTAAAACTGAGCTGCTGGTGTGAGTGACAGCTGCCCCAGGCCACAGGGGACACGTTCCCCAGCCCGCACGTCACTGAGGGCTCTGCCTTCCCTTCTTGCCCTCCCGTGCCTGGCTGCTCACAGTGAGGAGCCCCTCGCCCGCCCCATCACCCTCCCGGCTGCCTTGGGGCACGGCTGGGGCTCTCTGCTCCATCCCACAGCAGAGCTTTAGTCCTGGGGACACTCAGTTCTGTCCTGGCTGTGTCCCAAAGGCCCTGGAGAGCCACAATGTCCAGGCAGCTAAGCTGCACGGCCTGAGGGAAGGGGGGCCAAATACATCCGAGTTAAGGAGTGATCATGTTAATGTGGTGCATTAATGAGGAAATTGGAATAAAGGACTTCATCAGAGATGTAAAGTGAATTGGTGGCAGGCTGGAAGTCTCCTAATGAGTGCTCTCCCCTGAGTTTTCTACCCTTTTGTGAAGCCAGAAAAAGCTGTTTTGAAGCAGTACATTAACTCGAGGCACTAAGAGGCTTCCAAGGGGCAGGAGGGGAGGAAGGAGCCCGGAGATGGGAAGGAAGGAGCCGGGAGATGGAGGGAAGCACTGGAGACAGCAATGCTGAGAGCTGCAGCTCAGAGCTCATCTGAGATCTGAGCTCCCCTGTGACTTTGGGCAGGACCAGGAGCCTGGACACCGCAGCACAACGAGATGGTGACTCGGTTCTGGACACAAACCCAGCCCTTCCCTGACACCAGCATGTCCTTGGAGGCACCTTTCCACACGAGGAGCTGAACAGCACCACCCCGTCCCCTCTGGCACAGGGCACCCAGCAGCTCCACTTACCTTTGTGTGGCGAGGTTAAATCAGTGCCTCATTAGAGCCCTCCAATTAAGTCCCCACCTTGGTGGATCGATGGCATTTTCCATGATGCACTTGTGACACCAGGCCTGGCAGATGGATTGATGCTGGGAGCCTGGAGCGCTGCAAGGCAGCAGAGTCAGACCCAGCGCTGGGCAGGCTTTGTTGTCAGGGGGGAAAAGGGCAAATTTCCATGGAGCTGATGGCAGGGGCAGGAGGTGTGGGGGACTGGGGGCACCAGGAGAATGCCCATGTGTCCTGGCACCTTGTGGGGCTTGGTGCTGGTTCCCAGCTTAGCCTTTCAGGAATTAGGTTCTTGTCCGTGAGAAGTCTGTGGCAGAATTGCTCTCCTCCAGGTGTGTCTGCCCTGGGTTTAGGCTCTAAAAGGGGCTGATCTTTTTACTCCCCTGTTTTCCTTCCCCCTGAGCAGTGTGGGAGAGGAAAGGCTGAAGGAACAACCCCCATGGGGTGATTGCAGTGACATGAGGGGCCTGGGGCTGAGCCCTCAGCACAGGGGCACAGCCCTCCCAGCCCAGCAGCCGCATCACACGGGCTCCCTGTGCCACTGTCCCCAGGCACTGCCACCGTGCGCTGCCTGGGATGGCACCAAAAGGACCCTGCAGCTGCCTTCAGCCTTCTGGAAAGATCTTAACATCTCCCAGTGGCTCAGCTGGGGACTGGGTCCAAGAGAGGAGCCCCTGGGGCTGAGGGTGAGGTGCGTGGGGCAGTTTGGGATCCCAGGTGCCAGATCACTTTTCTCTGAGCTGCAGCCAGGCCAAAGTGAATCCTGGCAGTCCCAAATCCCAGCTCTGAGGTGTTTGTACTTCTGCCAGCTCCCCACACATGGAGGCTTACAAAGAACCTCTCTGATGAGGACCAGAGACCACCCACCTCATCCTCCAGGTGCCAGGGTTAAGGTCACCTCTTCATCTCCCATCCCCATCTCCCTCACCCAGTGCCTTCCCCACCTCCCTCACCCCCCTTGCCCCTCGGGAGCGCTGAGGCCACGATCCCCCCGTGCTGGGGGCTTGTTCATCCGGCCAGAGGAGCAGGCAGGGCAGCTGCTGGGTGGTCAGAGCAGGGGCTACAGCCCCTTCTTCCTGCTGCTGCAGCTGGACACCACAGGGCTGCGTGATGGGGAGGGGAGTGGGACCAGTCTGCTGCATGAACTGGGTGAATTTAACCCTTCCAGGTCAAGCCTGGCTTTCTCCAATAGCTCTGTGTAAAATCACAGCCAGCCTTTCCCAGGGAGCAGGGGCTAATTCAGAGGAGCAATCAGAGCCCTAAAACCATTCCTGACCCTTCAAACCAGGGGAGCAATCAGAGCCCTAAAACCATTCCTGACCCTCCAAACCAGGGGAGCAATCGGAGCCCTCAAACCATTCCTGACCCTCTGAACCAGAGGAGCAATCAGAGCCCTAAAACCATTCCTGACCCTCTGAACCAGAGGAGCAATTGGAGCTGTAAAACCATTCCTCACCCTCCAAACCAGAGGAGCAATCGGAGCTGTAAAACCATTCCTGACCCTCCAAACCAGGGGAGCAATCAGAGCCCTAAAACCATTCCTGACCCTCTGAACCAGAGGAGCAATCAGAGCCCTAAAACCATTCCTCACCCTTCAAACCAGGGGAGTAATCAGAGCCCTAAAACCATTCCTGACCCTCCAAACCCAAACACCTCCTGCCTGCAGGGTGCCCACAGTGCTGCCAAACCAGAACTCCTGGGTGCTGGCTGTATTTCCTTTCTAAATCTGTAACAGCACAATTTATTTGATATATTTGGCATTAAAAAAAATGTGGGATTGCTCCTGTTAATCCCTCTGCAGATGCCCAGGAGTGACCTGGGGGCTGTCACGGCCTCGTACTCAGGCAGGGGTGGAGGAGTGGGTTCCAGGCAGAGGCATGAGGGGAGAGTGGGTGCCTCGGAATAAAACACAAAAGCAACAGGAGGAGGGCAAAGCTGATAAAAATGCCCAGAGCAGCTGTGGCAATGTGGGCAATGCGGTGACACCGCAATTGGCTGTCACTTATTTTGAGGTTTAACATCTCAGGCTTGTTTAAGAATCCTTGTTTTTCTGTCCCGAGAGCCCTCTTAGGAGCTGAGGCATTTGTGCAACCCAAAAGTCTCTGAGCTGCTTCCAGCAGGGATGCGGGAGGAAGCCCAAGGAGCAGGACAGACCCCTTGTGAGGAGTGGGGGCTGCTGGCTGTTTGGGCTAAAAAACTCTGATTTAAGGGTGAGAGGAAGGAAGAGGCTTTCCTGTGTCTCTGGGTCATCCAGGGAGCAGTTCAGGAGTTGATCCCCACTCTTGGGGGCTCATTCCTGGCCTGGAGAGCAGGGACAGGAGAGGAGGGCAGTGGGGCTGTCCCTGTGCAGGCACAGAGCTCAGCTCTTTGTTCATCCCCGCTACGAAGCAAGAGAAAAACGCTCCTGCCAAGCGCATCCAGAAATAACCCGGGCCTCCAGCAGCCAAAAAGCTTCCAAGGGGGAATTTTAAAGTGCTGGGAATTTGGCCTCTCCGCCTGTGCTTGGGGCTCCTCTGCTGTTACAAAGTCCCAGGCAGGGAAAGGCAGACCCTGAACACGGCCCTGCTCCTGAGGAGCAGGAACCCTCACCTCAACAGGGAACAGAGAACAGTTCACTCCTGGCCCTCTCAAGGTCCTCTTTTCACCCCAGAATTTTCCAGCACCACCATCACAGCTCCTGCCTTGAAGGAACACTGGTGGGATGTGTTTCAGGGCTCATGGTGCCCCAAAACACCTCGAGAGCCCCTCGCTTTGCTGTACCCTTGAAATGAGGCCTCCGTGCAGGGACAGCCCCGCTGCTGGTGTGGCCGGGCTTTGGGGATCTGGAAGGGGGATGTAATAAGGATGAGAGGTTCCATTGCCTGCAGAAGGCAGGAGCTGGGGGCATTTAAAAACAGTTTTTCCCCGTTCCTGGGAAGGACAGCAGATTCCTGCACTCTCCATATGGGATTTGAGTCACATCGTGAAGAGAACGATCCCTCCCGTGACACATGTCACAGGCTGCAGGGAAGGATAACATTGCTTCATCGCTCTGGCCCCACTGTTTGTTCCCCCACAGGGATCTCCTGGCCAGCTTTTCCGTGTGTCAGCATCTCCTCAGCACCCCAGAGCAAGGGCATCGCGTGGCAGATGCTGCACGGAGGGACAGACACCTTGTCACGGAGCAGCAGCTCTGCTCCAGCTCTGCTCCCTCCCTTCATGTGGGGCTGTAACCCTGCACGAGGCTCAGCTTCCAGCATCCACAGGCAGGGCTGCAACTTGGGGAAACCTCTCTGATGTGATCCTGCATGCCCCAAAGTGCCCCTCTGGGCCAGGACAATAACAGGGGATGTCCCGAGTGCTCTGGGCACACGAGGAGGCCACTGAGGATGTGTCGGCTTCGCAGGGCAGGTCCCGTGATGGACACAGGATCATCTGTTTATTTTAAGTTTTACAGGGGGCATTTTCCCTTGCCAGGAGTTGGAGAATAGAGGGCCCGGGTACCATCTGCCCAGGGGACTGGTGAATCATCCTATTTTCCAGTTAACAGCACTTGTTTGCTTTGGGAGATCTCCAAGTTAAGGGGGAAGAAAAAGAAAACCCAGCCCATAGATCTTTTCCCACACAATAAGAAAAATGCCTTGTTTTCTTTTTTGTTTTCTTTATTTTTTCCCTTTTTTTTTTTTCCAAAAGCCAGTGTCAATTCTGCTTTTACTTAGCAGTGGGCTGGATAAAAATAGACAGAGAAGTCATGACGCCTTCGGAAGAAGCAGGTATGGCCTGGGGAGAGGGGGTGACAGGAGACAGGCTTTGGGGACAGGGACAAAATCCAGCGTGATGCAGGCAGGCAGGGTCTGTCCCCAGAGAGCTGCTGGCAACCCCAGAGTCTTGTGATTTCCCTGGCACATTGCTGGGAGGGGCAGGAGCCTCTTCGGTGGATGCTCCGGAGTTGGAGCCCGGAGCACACCAGGAGATCAGCTCCGTGCAAAGCCGAGGCACTCAGAGCTGGAGGCGCTCGGGGCAGCAGGGGGAAGCAGCAGGGAGTGGAAGCCAAGGGGTTGTGCTCTGCTTTCTCCAGGGCCATATTGCTGCTGCCTTCCCTCAGTTTTGTGCTCAGATCTGTCTGCTCCTCCCGTCTGATCGCCTTGCCGGGCTGAGAGCATGCTGGGCTCCTTGTGAGGAGCGCGCCTGGGAGAGACTTTGATGTCTCCTGCTTGAGCAGGGTCCTGGAAGTCACTTGGACACCTGGAGCACGAGGAGATACAGCTGGTGCCCAAATTTTGGTTCTGCTGATGAGCTTTCCCGTGGTAAAACCTTCCTGGGGCTGTTTATGCAGAGCTGGGGCACATCCTGAGCTCGGCCAGGCTCAGGGCTGGGGTGGCTGCAAGTGAAGATCCTCTGGGGCAATCTCTGCTGTTTCTGCACCACAGGACAAATCAGGGGAGTGAGGGCAACTTTCCAGCCACACAAAGCCCAGGACGTGCCACAGAAATGCTGAGTCCCTCTGCAGGCCTGGTTTGTGTCAGGTGTGTCTTGAGACCCCAAATCTCTGACTGTGGGGTCCCCTCTGTCACCACACAGCTCCGGTGCTGTGTGGCCAAAGCCCTAGATTTGCACCTTTCCAACCAAGCACCTGCTGAGGTCATGACTGAAATGAGTTTGGCTGGCCTCAGCACGCCCTTCCACAGGTATTTCTGCACCCCGTGCTTGGAAGCACCGTGGAAGCTGCGAGGAAACGCCAATTTTACACAGCAAAAGGCTGCTGCCCAGCAGGAACATCGGGCCCTGCCAGGACCGGGGGAGCTTCAGCCTTTATATTTTCAGGATATAATGTGAGGAAGGTTTTTTGCCCTTCTTCTTAAGTTAAAACTTTCAAGGAAAAAAAAAAGTAATTCCTGTGCAAAGTTTAGCCTGGCCCCACAAGGAAGGAACAAGAAAACTCACATGGTGGGGGGAAAAAAACCACATCCTTTGCTCTTCCACCTGCTCCTGAGCCATGGTTTCTGTGCAGCAGGAGAGGCGCGAGGGGAATATCTGCATTTCTCCGGGATCAGTCACTGGAACCAGCGTTGTCACTGAACAATGGGCTCAGCCCGGCCCGGCCTGCCAGGGCAGCTCCACCGCAGCGCTCCCGGGTTTATTTCGGTCCGGGCTCGGAGCGGGGGTGCCGGAGATCAGGTGACGGTGCCCGAGGAGCGCTTGGCACCGCCTGTCCCGCCGCCGTGTGTGCACATGTCCGTGGGAGCGGGGAGCGGGCAGGGGTGAGGAGAGCGGCTGGGCAGGGCGGCTGCTCCTCCTCACGGGGTTCTTCCTGTGCGATGAGCGACCCTGGAGACCCCAGAGGGAAAGGGGATGCTCTCGCAGTGTGGGAACCACTGATCTTCCACTCGAGCTGGCCCAGAGCTTTGCAGTCCAGTCTGGGGAATCAAAACACTGACCGTGCTTCGGTACCGGGATTAGGAGCTGGAAAGCAGTTTCTGATGGAATTGAGTCATGGGCACACAGGAAGCACCATGGTGGAGCCCAGAAAGCTTCCCAAGAGCCACTGCAGTGTTTCCATCTCTGAGCTTGCCTCTTTTTCCGTATGCTTTCCATACTGGGTTGTGCGACCCCGGTTCATTCCTGGTGCCCCCATGCTGTCCCACAAGAACAGCCAGCCTGGCCAGTGTGGCTGTGATAGCTCTGAGTTGACTAATTTGGCAAGCTGGTCAAATCTGGCAACGTCCTTGGCCACACAGGAGCACCTTCCCACCAAAAATCCACCCAGGACCCATCCCCAGCCTCAGCAGAGCTGAGTGTGGCACTGCCAGAGGGTGCAGCCCCTGCTTTCTCCATCACCTGAAAACAATCTGCAGCACTGGAGAGCTTTATTTCCCAAGGGGCTGAGAAGGGAGAGGAGCCTGGAGTTAATCAAAGGCTGGGCAGTGCCTGGGAGCAGCCGTGACTGGAGGAAGCTCCCGGGCTCTGTGCTGGGGAGGGAGCAGAGCTGCACGGGGGTCTGGGGACACGGGCTGCAGAGGGATGGGGTCTGTTCAGAGCGGCCCTGGGGGAACACAGGAGCAGGACATTGATTTCTAGGCATGAGGAGCAGGGAGCAGGGTGCTGTGGCCCAGCTGGGGGTGCAGGGATGTGTGGATCACACGTGTGATCACTGCTCAGGGGCCTGAGCAGCATCACACAGCCCAGAGCCTGTGCTGTGACTCAACACTCAAATCCAGCCTGACCTTAATGGGAGCCACGTGCTCTGTGGCAGGGGCTGGGACTCCCCCTGATCCTGGGCTGTTCCAGCTGTGGGCTGGGAGACACACACTGCAAATATCCCCCTCCATGGGTCAGGCTGATGCCTTCCGTTTTAGCTTTTATATTTTTCAGATTCTGTGCTGGTTCAGTGAGCAGTTCTGGGTTTCATATTCAGGGTTGGGGAGCTCTCTGCACAGAGCAGGGAGACAAAACAATTCCTTTCCAGCTTGGGAACAAGGATGAATTTTAGGCCCAAGAGTGGAAACAACAGTGAAGGAAGAGAGGGAGCAAGGAGGATGGAGCTTCATCACCTGGAGCTGGAATTGGACAATGAACTCCAATGTGCTAATGAACCAAAACCTATAAAAGTGTGAGGCCCCCCAGGCATCCATTTTTGTGACCATTTGTGTATTTAACTCAGGTGCAGCCCCAAGGGGTTCCTGCACTGCCCAAGCTGGATCCTTTCAATAAATCCCTTTTATCCTTTTATTCTACCCAGTCTCTATTTCCAGCTCAGCCTACCCAGGCATCGAGGCCATCCTGCAAAGAATCCCCTTGTATATAAATCCCAGCACATGATGCGAGAGTGGAAGGAGCCTGCCCTGCCCCAGCAGGTCATTTCAGGCTTGGCTGAGCTCCTTTCCTCTCGAGGGGCTGCTTGCCAGCATCTCGGAAATGGCACCGGAGCAGCAAATCCCTCCTGCAGCAGGAGGATGAGGATGGATGGACGGGTGATGTGGGAGCACACGGAAATCGGGAAAGGGACGCACTGAGCCAAACTCAGCTTCCAAGGGTCTGATCCTGCTGGGGCCTCCCAGCTGTGTGTCCCTGGGTCCTGTGTCTGGACACCTCTGATGCTGAGATCAAGGAGCAGCCTGTGTTCATCCTGGACTGGAAACATGAGGTGGAAGCGATGCGGGCACACAGCACCGCCCTCTTCTGCGCTCTCAGCACAGCCCTTCCCTTGCTGTGTGGATAACAGACCCGCACACACGAGAGGAGTAAAGCCGTGGATATCACCTCTCCGTTTTCCTGAGGGGGAAGACTTCCAGCCCGCTCTGCTGGGTGATTTTCTGCAGACATTTTAGCCAAGAGAAGCAAACCCAGCTGGGATTTGTAGCGAGGTCTGGTGCATCCCCCACTCTCTGGACTGTCACGGTCAAGGCAGCGTGTCTTTCTGGGCTGATTAGGGAAAGTGTCAGGGACCTCGCAGCCAAGACTGACAGGCCGGGGCTTCTCCTCTCACTCTGCTGTGTTTCACTAATTGCAGCTCTCCCTAATTAAAAATCAGTGATGTGGCTTTGGCAGCTGCGAGTCAGGTCCTTCAGGTGAGCCCGGGGCAGAGGTTGGGAGGTGGAGAAGGTTGGGGCCATCCCTGGAGCTTGGCACATTCCTGCCACGCTCGGGTGCTGCAGAGGAGCCAAACATCCCGGAGAGTCCTCCAGAGGAAACCAAACCAAACAAACAAAACCAGAGCCCACCTTGCCAGAGATGTGGGGCAGCTGAGGGTGTCCTGGGCCCTGAGTTGAGTGAAATGCTGCAAAGTCCCTCCCCAGGTGGCAGTGGCAGCTCCAGTAACCCTGTGGGGCTGGGAGCTGGGGCTCTGTGGCTGAGGGAGCAAATCCCAGGACGCTCTGGTGAGCTGGCAGCACTCTGCCAGGGGACAGGAAGGGCCAACTCACTGCCAGGCACTTGAAATCAGGCAAAATGAAAGCTGGATGATCTACACAAGTGCAGTTTCCTGTTGTCTTGCTGGTTGCTGATCTATCAGCTCTTTTTCCTTCCTTAGCTCCACATGAGGGAATCAGTTTTGTTTCGGGTGCCTTCCCGTGGGATAATAATCTCTCCAAGCAAGCTGATGCTGAGTGAGGGCAGGAGGAGCACCCAGGCAGCAGCACGAATGTGCAGTGTCACTGACTCCAGGCTGATTGCATTAACGAGTTCCTGTGCTCCCAGAGCATCAGGACAGACTCACAGACACCAGTGACTGTTCCAATCCCCCGCCACGGGCAGGGACACCTTCCACCAGGCCAGGCTGCCTCAGCTCCATCCTGCCTGCCCTTTTCGTGCTTAGACAGGCCCTGCTTGGAAACCCACGGGTGCAAGGGGGGTCTGTCTGTCAGGATGTCAGACAAGGACAGGACAGGTGATGCTTTTGTTACCCAGAGAAGCTGGAGGTGGGAATAGAGACCATTTCACCTCAGAGGCTGCCAGAGTGAGGTCCTGGGAGAGGGGAAACTGCACGGCAGCCATTTCAAGGGGATGAAACTGGGAGGGTCTAGGAGAGGCAGGGCACTCTGATCTCTCTGCTGGGCAATTCCTCAATTCCTTTTCTTCCAGGAATTGGTGAGCAGACTTTGGAGAGTGGCTGGAAGCCTTCGGTGTGGTGATCTATGAGACAGATGGAGAGGGACTTAGGACATGGGCCTGAAATGACAAGACAAGGGGGAATGGCTTCAAACGAACAATGGGCAGGGTTAATTGGGATATTGGGAAGAAATCCTTGATTGTGAGGCCCAGCCAGATTGCTCAGAGAAGCTGTGGCTGCCTGGAAGTGTCCAAGGCCAGGCTGGACAGAGCTTGGAGCAACCTGGGCTAGTGGAAGGTGTCCCTGCCATGGCAGGGGGCTGGAATGGGACATCTTTCAGGTCCCTTCCAACTCAAATCTCCCAAGGGAAGCAGGGAGGATCGTGCCCAGCTCCCCTCTCTGGCCCACAGCCAGATGGAAAGCTCGTGCCTGGGGCTGGCCGCTCTGGGCAGGCTAATAATACCCCTGGGAGAAGGTCAGGTGGGCAGCAGCACGGGCGGCAGCACGGGCAGCTCCCGTTACAGGCTGCCACATCACCCACAGCTGCCAGAGCCTCCAGAAAATGTTGGTGTGGCTTGGAGGAGAGCTGGCAGCAAAACCCCTCCTCCAGTGGCGGATTTCTGGGGAGATGGAACCACAGTTCCACAGTTATGTGAATTTAACCCCAGCACCAGTCTCTGCCCTGCGTCCCCCACAGCCTCCCCGGCTTCCTCATCCCAGCAGGACCTGGCTGCCACCGCGCAGGCCACCGTGCTGTCCCACGGCCACAAATGTCCCAGCAGAGAGGGTTTTTCTTGCTGAAAAGCTGCTTAGCAGCTTATGGAAACAATAAAAGTAGTATTATCTGCAATGGTGAGGCAGATGGTTTGGATGATTGGTTTGACTTTTAAGCTGGATTTGAGCTACGGATATTCTGATTTTTAACAATTTTTGGCTGGTCAGACTCCGGCAGCGTAATCCCCCAGATTCCTGCTCCCGTAAATCCAGTCCTCCCTGCGCTGGGGGCTGTGGGATGGACACCTGCCCTGGAAGGGGCCCTCAGAGACCAGGGGCACCCAGAGCCCCCACAGGGCTGGCAGCCACCAGCTGCCACCACAGCCCCGTCCCCCTGACCTTGTGGGGACAATCTCCCTCTCTGCTCCCGTCCCGCGTGGGCAGCTCTGCAAATCCACGGCTGGCAGGAGCCCAGGCCTGAGCTTCTCCCCACAACATTGTCTTTTGCAGAGGGATTGATTTCGTTTTTCTCCTAATTATCAGGAACCCTGGACTTCCCGGTAGCGGCCCTCAGTGCTCCTTGTCCTGACAGAGCCTGTTGCTGCTGTCACCCCCGCACCTGGTGAGAGTGTGGAGCGCTCAGAGATGACGTCCTGCTCACCAGGACATGGCCAGAGCCCTTCTCCTTCGCTCCTGCAGCAGGGCCCCTCAGCCACCCAGCAATCCCTCCAGGCTGAGGGATCTGCCTTGCTCAGTTCGCTCCAGGACCCCCGAGCAGCCTCCGGGGTTGCCCTGCAGCCACAGGTTTGGGAAAGAAGGGATTTGGGAATGAAATCTGCGCTCAGCTCTGTTGGGGTTGGGGGAGGCTCCTCTGAGGGCAGCTCCAGACAAATAAAAGCCACATCCGGGGGCTCGTGGTTAACCTCTGCTGAGGGACATGCAGCGATGTCCCAGGTGATGAATTACCTGCCCCAAACCTGAGAAGAGCCATCACACCCAGAACATCCTGTGCATTAGAACGGGTTTTATTTAGCAAATGTCCAGAGCGCTGAAACAAAACTCCCATAAAACAGGGGTCATCTCTGTGTGTACATTGAAATTGTAAACTGAGAAAAAGAGGAAGACTTCTACAGAGGTCAAAGGTCACCCAAAACATCCCTTCAAGAGAAACAGCATCGGTTTTCTGCTCCCACTGTGAGCTGCAGTGGAGCAGTCAGCAGAGAAGCAGAGGAGAGGGAGGCAAAGAGGGATGAGGATGAAGGGTCTGGGAAATCTCTACACAGCTTGGTTCAGTCCTGCAGCCAAAACGCTTCCCTGCTGCACCCGGATCACAAAACACAAGGGGGGGGGAAATTGTTGTGAAACACAAGCAGGGGTGATTTTAGGTCTGTTTGTGCGAGGCCGGGCGGGTCGCAGGGAGGTGCCGGCAGGGATGGCGACAGGAGCGCTCGGTGCCCGATCCCCAGCAGCCTTTCCCCTGGCGGCTCCCGCGGGGCCTGGCGAAGCACCGGCAGAGCTGCCAGGCTTATCTTTAGCTCTGTTCCCTCCCTCGCCCCCGCGCCCACCTCCTCGCCGCGCTCCGCGTCCCGGCCCCCGCCAAAACACGCGTTATGTAAGCGCTCGCAGAACCATCTGGGGCTGAGTCAGCCGCGAACCCGGACGGACAGCCAGCCCCCGAGGCGGGGATGCCGACCCACGGGTGGCTTTTGGGGCCGTCCCCCCGCCAGGGCCACCCCTGAGCGCTCCTGGAGCAGGGGACGCGAGGAACGCCCCGGCCTGGGCGGCCCGAGTGATGCTCGGGGTCGTCAGGCAAAGAGGGGAAGGTTTAATTGCGAACTAATGAGGTATTTCCAAAATAAATGTGCCAGCTGCAGGGGAAGAGGAGAGGGAGTGTCGCCTGGCTGGGGAAAGGGGCGCTGATCTGTCACATCCTCCCCACCCTGATATCCCACGGGAAACCCCGCTCACTTCTCCCCCTGAATCAGCACCACCAAGCCCGGTTCGATTCCGAATTTATTCGTTTGGGGTTTCTCCCCAAAGCCCAGGGTCAAGACAGGAGATGTCCTTCACCTCCTCGAAAATCACCGTTTATCCCTGTGAGCAGCATCTCGGGAGCGTTGGTGACCTGAACTTTGCAGTGTTGTGCTGATTCACAATGGCTTGTCACAAAATAACTGCCTGAAAGTGACAGAAAAAAGGGACGCTGACTCATGTGTTTGCCTTCCCCGAGAGGAGAAATGTGAAAGGTGAACAAAGTACTTAACGGGTGATAATTACATTCTGCACTGGAAAAAAAAAAAGTCAATCCATATTAATAAGCCGGAGTGTTATTGCTAGTAGAGGCATTTTACAATTAAAAAAAAAATTAAAGTATTTGAGGTTTTTAACCTTGACAGTGACCTGTTAACAACAAGTGTAAGGAAACCCCTAATTTTGTCCCACTCACAATTATAAATCTGTGTTAAGGAGAAACTCCAGCTGCCGCCTCCCTGGACTCCCTGCAGGATGCTGGAGGCTGGTTCCCTGCAGGATCCCGTTTTTCAGGGGGATGAACCCTGGTGTGGGATGGAGTGGAAGAGCTGGCCCCTCTGGGAGAGCTCTCGGTGTTGCCTTTGTGGAGGGGGAGAAAGGAGTTGGAGAGGGTCCACCTTAATGTAGGATGAAAAAGCAAATTGCCAGCAGGAGAGCAGAGATGCTGCTCCGTTACTATGGTTACCCCCAGAGACAACCCAGCATCCCTGGGTATCGCCCTGCAGCACCCAGAGCATCCCTGGGTACTGCCCTGAGGTGCCCCAGCTCCTCCCGGGCACCTGGAATGGCCCTGGGGCAGCTCGGGTGGGCAAGGGACCAAATTTGGAGGGGTCTGTGGGGTCTGAGGCTCCTGGAGCAGCCAGAGAGGATGAATCCAGGCTGGATGGAGGAGCAGCATCTCCAGAGGGACCAGGGCAAAGTTCCTTGCCTTCATCCCTCTGAGATGAGGTGCTGGTGGGAATCCAGAGTTTCCAGCCCCTCTGCCTCTCGAGGACAGACTGACTCAGCCAGAGTTCAGTGGGTTTGAGCCAAACCCGTCCAAGCTGATGAAAAGACAGCCTGCTTTTGGGGAGGCCAGAAACCTCTGCGAGGGCACAGAGAGGTGCTCTGATCCCCTGAATCCGAAGGGAGGAGGGCAGTCACTGAGGGCTGGTGCAGTGCTGGGTTCAGAGAGGGTTTTAGCCCTTGAAGACATCTTGAATATTAGAAGTGGAAGTTGCCAGCTAAGAAACAGCTCATTACACTGGTGCCCATCCCTGCTGCAAACTTCCCAGCCAGGCCTGTGAGCTGTAAGCAAGGTCGTTCCCCTCACAGCCACCCTCTGCCTTCCCGTCCCTGCTGCTCCCACCCCTCATTCAGCTCTCAGAGACCAGGATGGCTGGACTGGAAACAAAGCAAGGACCAAACACCCCGGCAGCACATCTCCCGTGCTGCCAGCACCAGCTCGGCTCCCCGGGGATTTCTGTACCAGCAGCCGCTGAGGGAGGAATTCTGGAGGCAGTGGGAGCCATCCCCAGGGAGCTGCCGGCTCCTGAATCATTAAACGCTTCCACAAACGAAGCGCTGGGGTTTGTAGTGCAAACGGCTGCGTGAGGAGTCACTGCCGCATGGCAAAGCAAACCCTGAGAGCGGAGGCACTGGAGCCGTGGGAAGCTGCCGCACGGGCCCGTGCGTGTCCCCAGGAGAGATGCTGCCAGGGCCCTGCCAGAGCATCCCCCGCCTCCTCCCTGGAATTTTCCTCCCCGAGATCCAGCCCGTGTTTTGGAGTAGAGTTTTTCCCATCTCCTCTCCTCTCCTCTCCTGGTGTAACAGGCCATTACTGTCCCCAGGAACACTCCGCTCCTCTCCTCAGCTTCCAGAAAAGCAGCAGGTCCAGCTTTAAAGGCATTAAGAGACAGAGATCGGTGGCTTGTTCTAATAGCTAATCATTATTAAAAGATCGCTCCTTATTTCCAAGATTGATTTGTCTGGCTTCAGCTTCCAGGAAGAGGTGGTTATTATGTTTCTCCCTGCTAGATTGAGTTACCTCTTTGTACCAGCGTATCCTCCCCGTGACAAATGCTGTAATCAAGTCACCTCTCGCTCTCCCCCTTTGCTAAATTAAACGGGGTTTTGCTCTTAAATCTCGCTTAGCCCCAGCCCTCTCTGTGATGATTACAGTGAGTGGCTGGCAGGGATTTTATTTTTTTAAATGAGTAAAAAACTTCCTTATGGCAAAAGGGATGGAGCTGGCGGGACCCAACAGACCATTAGTGGTGGGTGGAAATCACCAGCCACCGCTCACCTGAGCTGGATTCAGCCCCGTGCCCAGCCTGAGGAATGAAAATGGAAAATTCCCCCAGGTTATCTCAGTACACGAGCCCGTTCCCTGTGGCAGCCAGGTGTGAAAGCCAGGAGGAAAATCCAGGACGGCAAATCCAGGGGCTCTGTGTCCACCAGGCCATTAACCTCTCTGTAAATAGCATCTCACGCACTGTCTCCGCTTTCCTTCAGCCGTGACGTGCCATTAGAGACATTTAAACTGTCACTTGGGCACGGCCTGATGTCCCCTGAGGAGCCCCCAGGAGGCAATGCCTGTCGCCCTGATTTTTGTAAGACTTTCTAAGCCTTCTGATATTTACATATTTGTGAAGAACTTTCTCACACACTTTCTGTAAACAGCTCACTGTTTTTGCATTCCTTCAGAGAGGAGGAGAAAAATTGATGGACTGTTTGTCTGTCCAGTGTCTTTGGAGAGGTGGCACTGCCACCGTCCAATCCACTGTCACTTTTGGAAAACTATAAATACGGGAGTCAGAAAAAATAAACGCTCTTCTCTTCTCTTCTGATCACCTGAGCTGCGGTGTGTGTCTGTGTTCTTTCGTGTCCTATAGCGACAAACGCCCGTAGGAAAGAGATCCTTGCAGGGCCAAGGGGACCAAGGTCGCTCTGGGGAGATTTGTTGGGTCTGTCTGGGATGACTGGGCTCGTTCTGCCTGGGCTCCAGACACATTTTCCCATCTCCAGGCTCCCTGCACGGCTGAGTCCATTGGGGCAGGGCACTGGAGCAAGGGGTACCCAGGGAGGGGCCTCTGCAGAGCCCCCCACGGTTCTGAGCATTCCTGCGGCAGGGAGGAAAATTATCCCTCCAAGGAAAACTCGGGTGTGTGTTTTCTGCTCCTCGGCAGGATGGGTATTTGCTAAAAAGCTCTTAAAAATAATCTCTGTTTGAGCTGGCCCCAGTCTTGCTCAAAGTTTGCTCCACATATCCTGCATGTGTGACAACTGACAGACTTGGAAACACGTTGGAAGTTGGCTACAGGCAGACACTTCACTATGATCTTTAAATTATACAGCATGACGCGAGGTATTTTAAATAGATCAAAATACATTTATTACATATTTATATTATTTTCTCTAGTCTATTTATATCTTTTGGAGACTCTTATATATAATATATATAATATATTTAAAATAACATAAAATTGGCCAGTTTTGTCATCTGAAATACATTTTACAAATATATATATACATTGTCACATATATCTCAAATATATGTGCAATGAGACAGAGAAACACCGGAGGTGGAAAAGGTACAGATACTTCATTGCATCCCTCAGCTTCTCTACCACCACTGCCCCAGCAAACAGCCTCGCTGGGAAACCAGTGCTCCCAGTTGCCAACCTGCCCGTGTGAACTGGTGCCGGGTCTCCGTCCCCAAACCCACCTGGGGCCAAGCCTGGGGGAGCACTGGGATGAGTTTTGGGGGGCACACGGAGGGGGGGTGGTGCCCTGGGAGCGGGCAGCAGGACAGATGTGCACAGCTGGCGGGCGAGGGGATGGGTGGCATCGGGTCGGGCGCTGTCCCACGTCCTGTCCCTGCCCTGTGCCAGCCTCCCCGCGGCCGCATTCCTGAACTGGGGAATTCAGAGCAGGATGTGGCCGGACGCAGCCACCACACGCTCGTTTCTGTGTGCAAGAAATGGGACACACACACACACACACACACACACACACACACGCGCGCGGGACTCTTTTGGTTGTCAGCACGAGAGGAAAGGAAAGAGCAGGAGGGTTTAAAAATAAACTTATTTGTTCTGCCTTATTAAAGATAGAAAAGGTGGCTCTGAAATCATCTCCTACAAAAGGTTTGAAGGTCAAGCAGGCACCGAATCGCGGGAGGTTGAGCGCTAAGTGATTGTCCCAGCCCTAAAAGACAAAGTGCACTAAATTCGGTGTGATGAGAAGCTAAGGCTCGTCCCGATGGCCCGCGGCCGAGTGAGGAGCCCTCAGGGCACAGGATGCTCTTCCCCGAGGTGCATTTGGAGCGCGGGGATGCGGCTGCTTTCTGCCCTCCCGGGGGAGGTTTTTGGAGGTTTTTGGGGTGAAGCCGAGCGGGAGCAGCAGCAGGTCCAGCCCCGAGCCCCGGCCCTGCGGGACGCTGGCCAAGAGGATTAGCGGCTCTCTCCTGTCTCGGACTCCTGCCATCCCGCAAGGATGGAGGGGAACGCCGGAGTGAACCCCAGGGATGGAGCTGGCCCGCTCGAGGAAATGGCCGGCGGCTGTTTTATTTGTTTTTTTGTGGGGGGATGTTTCACCTTGCTCGTCTCCAACCTCCTTCCCACAGGGATTCCACTCCACAAAAGCCCCACACCCCTAGAGCATCCCTGTGTCCTCCCAGCCCCCTAAGGAAACCCAAGTGCTGAACTCGGGCTTTCCCCACCTTTTTATTTTCCTATTTTTTCCTTTTTCACCCTTTTCTTTGACAATTGATGGGATTTCAGCTAAGGCTGGGCATCCTTCTCCATGCTCCCTGGCGTTAGAGAAAGACCAGTAGCTCTGAGCTCTCACAGGTAGGCAAAAAATATTTGTACACTATGTACCGGCGTGGTCCGTGGTCAGGACAAGGACTGTACAGTAGATACAGGACGTCTCACCAGAGCAGGACCCTCACTAGCAGGGTTTGGGGCAGGGGATGTGTGACCAGGGGCCAGGGAAGGTCCGAAATCCCCTCACTGTGACAGCCACAGGCGCTCCCTGTCCCAGTTCACACCCTCCTACACAGCAGTTTAAAAATACATCTGTATATATTATTCTATTCTCCCAGGTAACACTGTACAATCATAGAAGTTTCTTTAAAAGCAATAATTTACTTAAAGACATCTCTATTTCTCTTTCGTTTTTATACAAATATTTACTGTGATATATATATATATTTATAAAGAAGTTAACCCTCTGAGAACTCTACAGCAGCAAGATGTGCACCTTTTATTTTTGTTTTTTTAATAATTATTATTTATTCAAAAGAACCTAAAACCACTTAAAAGCATTTGTTTTAAAAAAATAAATAAGTAGTAGTGCTCACACAAAATCTCTCAGCCCACCCCTCCATCCTTCCCACCCCCCAGACGCTGTGGTGCAAAAAGCAAGGGGTAAAAGCATTCCCCCAGGAGCAGAGGGATTGGTGATGGGATGGCACCCGCCTTCGCTGCCTTAGAAACATAAATGTCACGGCTGGAGCTCGATGGCACGTCCCTACGTGTCCCCGCTTTTGGGGACAACGCATTTGGGGACACTCAGTGCTGCAAAAGCTGCCCCCCGCTGCTGCCCCTGGAGAAAGTTTTCTCGCAGTGGTTTTTAGTGGAAGCCAAAAGCAGAGCAGCAGTGTGGGGTGATGGCGACAGACACTGGTGGGAAGAGACCCTGCAGGGATGATGTCCCTGTCCCCAACACGCTGCTCGGTGGCACAGGACGCTCGGGGCAGCCGTTCCCCTTGGCAAGAAGGAGATGGGGATGGGGACACAGGACAAATCCTGCTTCTGCCACCCGTGTTTGGACACGCCACAGCAAGTCCTGACCCCAGGACAGCGCTTCCCTGGTGTGAGCTGCGGGGGGAAAAGCACCGGGAGCCCATCACAGCCGAAATGCCGTGGAGGACCCCGCAGCCGAGCCCCCTCCCCAAGGGCTCTGTGCCCAGGGTCACGAGGGAAGCTACAAAGCCTTCCCCGTGGCCACAGGGAGCAGGGAGCCAGAGTTTGGCTCCCAGAGCACCAACGAGCAGCGCAGCCAGACAAAGGGACCCACAAACCCGCGCCTTCCCTCGGGGGGAGCAGGGCAGGAGCCGAGGCTTCCCGCACAGGGCGTGCTTTGCCTCGTGCCGGAGCTAAAGCCAAACCAGGGGTCACCAAGGCCAGCCTGAAAGGCGGTGGATGATGGGAGGTGGGTGCTGCAGAGCAGAAGGGGCATCACCCGGAGCGGGGACGCAGGATGGGGGCTGTGGAGAAGGGCTGGGACACGGGATGAGTTCGCATCTCTAAGGCACAATCCACCTCGAGGCTGGGACACGGGGATGGGCTGAAGCGCGAGGTGGGGTGATTTTTCTCGACTGGCATCTGTTGTTTTGGGGAAGACATCAGCCTCTGAAGCAGGACTCTCTGGTGGGTCGGGAATTCAGAAAGCTCAGCCTGGCACAGACACAGCTCCAGGATTAGAAGTGCAGCCCAACAAGATGACTTTCCCATTGATTTCCGCATTTGAAAGTACTCTTCAAAGAAGAAAAATACCAAATTGGTCGGAAAAGTGGGGAAATACCCAATTTTGAGGGCTCTCCACTCTCACTTTTGTGCTTTTCACTGTTTTGTCCCGGTTTTGGTGAACCTTATGAATTCCCCACCAGAGATGTTGGGGGAGACCCAACACTTCAGCAGCTGATGCTCCAGACCCATTTCCACCCCAAAATCCAACATTTCCCAAAATTAGCTAATTACTGTGTTTACAATGCCTTTTTCTCTCACAGCCCTTTTTATCCTTATTACCTCCTTTGCCAATAATTCCACTGCTTTCTTTCACTGCCACAGACCTACAGTCACTTACATCTGTTTTCTACCTGTGAAGCCATGCCAGTGGTAAAAAAACACCCCAAAACTGGATTAAATCTTAACATTTAGCTCTTGCATTTACCCAACAAGTCACCCCCTCAAAGGACCCCAGTGGCTTCTTCATTCCCTTGTTCATTTTTAAAAAATACTGAATGACTTCTTTCAGATTTAACATTATTATTATTATTATTATTGTTATAATCATAATAATAATTATTATTATTATTATTTTGGTAAACAGTCTCCCAAACGGTGCGGTGAAAAAATTAAAAACCCTCTCACCTCCCTCCCCCCATTTTTTCCCCAAATTAAAAAGCAGTACGTTAATGTTGCATGTTATTTCAAGTGTTGTTCTTGTGCAACTGAACCAGACCGCCTGCCGAAGGAGCAATTGTTTTGTTGTTGCTGCTCAGTTAAACAATAAAAGGAAAAAAAAAATTAAAAAAGANAGTCTCCCAAACGGTGCTGTGAAAAAATTAAAAACCCTCTCACCTCCCTCCCCCCATTTTTTCCCCAAATTAAAAAGCAGTACGTTAATGTTGCATGTTATTTCAAGTGTTGTTCTTGTGCAACTGAACCAGACCGCCTGCCGAAGGAGCAATTGTTTTGTTGTTGCTGCTCAGTTAAACAATAAAAGGAAAAAAAAAATTAAAAAAGAAAAGAGAGAGAGTAAGATTTGTTTCCTGATATTTCCTCTTTTTGGATCTCGCAGCGCTTGGCTCCAGGAAAACGCTGGCGTTTTCCCCGCAGGGAGAGCAAAGCCCCACGGGGGCCGCGCGGGGCGAGCACCTGCCCGCGCCCCACGGACCCTCCTCTCCTCATCCTTCCTTCTGTCCATCCATCCATCCGTCCGTCCATCCGTCCGTCCGTCCATCCCCCAGAGCCGCGAACCCTGCCGCGGGCACCGGGCGCGGGGGACGCGCCGTGGCCCGCCACCGTCCCCTCCTGCAGACCGCTCAGTGGTTATTGCGATGAAACTGAAAACTATGAACGATACTAATTTCTCAAGCATTCCTATGGCACTTGCATTGTTCTGCATAATTTGAGCGGGTTGTAGGGGAAGAGATTAGAGGAGGAAAAAAAATACCCTTGGAAAAGTCAGCGGAAGGACCAAGAGTCATATTTCCGACTCCCTCCTGTACGAGCGCTGATCCAACGCTATCGTGGCTTGGAGCCTGTCGAACTCGTGCCTGTTGTCCGGGCTGAGATCCTCCAGCCCCCGGCTGTCGTCGTCTTCCTCTTCCTCGTCGCGGCTCATGAAGGCCAGCTCGTTCTCGTAGCAGAAGGAGTTGGTGCTGGGCAGCAGGAATTTGTTCTCCACCAAGTCCTTGGCGCTGCAGCGGGGGGTGGACGGGACCTCGTAGGTTTTGTGGAAGTGGGAATAGTCTACTTTGTACTGGTTTTTCTCCTCGAACAAGACGGGCTCGAAGCGGTGGCCCCACAGGATCTCGCTGGCCAGGTAGGAGCTCCGAGCTTGCGTCGTCATGGCTGTGGCCTCCACCATGCCCTCCAGGATGACGACGATCTCGAAGTCATCTGTCTCCAAGTCCTGGCGGCTGATCCCGAACAAGGGGCTGTCCTCGTTGATCTCGTGGAGGATGGTGATGGGAGACACCAAGAAAATACGGTCCAAGCCTTTGTCAAACCCCACGTCAATGTCTATTTGGTCGAGCGGGATGTACTCCCCTTCCTCCGTGATCCTGGGCTTAATTAGCTGAGCTCGTACGTGCGCTTCCACTATGTGGCTTTTCCGTAGGTTCCCAACTCGCCACATCAGGCAGAGTTTCCCATCTCTCATCGCCACTACGGCGTTATGGCTGAACAGTAATGTCTGGGCCCGTTTTTTGGGTCTGGCCATTTTTGCCATTATTGCACCAATCATGAAAGAGTCGATTATACAGCCCACGATGGACTGAACCACCACCATGAAGACGGCGAGCGGACACTCCTCGGTCACGCAGCGGAAGCCGTACCCGATCGTCGTCTGGGTCTCGATGGAGAACAGAAAAGCAGCCACAAAGCCATTGACCTGCAGAACGCAAGGCTTGAAAGTATCGTCTCCTCCCGGGTTTTCTAGGTCTCCGTGGATGAGTGCAATTAGCCAGAAAATCAGCCCAAACAACAACCAGGACACCAGAAACGCCAGGGAAAAGAGCAAGAGCATATACCTCCAGCGGATGTCAACACACGTGGTGAACATGTCTGCGATGTACCTCTGCGGCTTGTCATCCATGTTGGTGAACTCCACGTTGCACTGGCCGTTCTTCTTCACGAACCTGTTCCTGCATTTCCTCCTGGTGTGGATTTTCCCGTTGCCAAAGCCGTTGATACCTGGCATGGTGGTCAACCTCAGCCCGTCTTCCTCGGAGGACACGATGCTGTAAGGGTTGACTCTGCCCGTGGTCATCCCTGAGCCAAGCCCACAGTGAAGGTGAAGGGTCTTGCGACTCCCAGCGTCCCCCTGACCCACCCCTGCCCACCCCCCAAATTCTGCTGCGGTGGAAGAGAAGTCCCAAACTTCCACGTCTTGGCTGCCACAGTCACCACGTGGATCCCGTGAGAGGCTCTGCAATGAGAAAACAGAGACACGGCCATTACCTCTCGTGGCACTCAAGGGGCTGCTTGGCCAGTGGCTCTTGTGGGCTGCATGTTGAGTTTTGAACGATGCAGCCTTCCACGCTGCTCTAAGTCTCCCTTCCTTGGCTGGGCTGCTCCCAAAAAACACACAGAGAGGAAAGGGAGAAGCTGTTAAGAGCTTGTTCTTTCATGGCACGAAGCGAGTGAACAAATCTCACTGCATTTGTGGGACACTCAACAACTCCAGCAGATGAAAAACCTGGAGCTTGTCCCCTTCACTTTTCCCACGAGCTCTGCCACCGGAGAGGAAAGCAGAGAGGCCGAGCTGCTCTCCTTGGGACACAGATACCAATAAAGGTATCCTGGAAGCGGCTCCATCAGTTCACATTGCCCGTGCCAGATGGATCCATGCCCAGCCCAGCTCTTCTGGGCTCGAGGGAGAGCACGGGGAGATGTGGATTTAACCTCTGTCCCCCTGCCCGGGACGGGGAGAGGACGCAGCCAACGTGCATCTGGTTGGAGAGAGCCTCGGGAAGGTGCTGGCTCGGGGCAGATGTCCTGAGGAGCAACTTTCCCAACGTATCCACTGGGACACGGAGCCATCCACGGTCACCGATGGGCTTGGCTGGCCAAGTCTCGTGAAGGAACAACTGTCACTGGGGAATGGGAGCTGTTTTGGGCCCTCCTGGAAGGCTCAGCTGCAGGGTCAAGGACCTACACTCAACTTTGCTCGGGACAGAGGTGACATGGACATGGGAGAGCTGCCCCAAACCTGGAGGGCTCCCTGGTGGAGGTGGTGGGGGAACCCAGTGACACTCTGCCAGGCTGCTGGACCCCCCAGCCCCTCGTGGGGCTGCACCAGGGAGTGGACAGGATCGTGGAGAAGCCGTGTGGCACATCCCAAGCACCTCAGAGAGATGGCACCACAGGAACTCTCCACGCACCACCCCCTGCCACAGGCCACCCTAAAGTTTAGCGCCGTGGGACGTGCCAGTGAGGATGGCACCGCCTTGCTGGCGGTGAGAGCTGCACTGAGGGCAACAACGCGGTGAGGGAGCAGGGTCAGAGCAACAGCACGGTGGGGGAGCAGGGTCAGAGCCCCCCCGATAGCCCAGCTCGTGCCTGGAGCACGGCACAGCCCCCGGGCCGGACGCGCTGTGCCGGATCCGCCGCCCGATCGACGCGGTCGATTCCTGCAATCGGCTCCAGCGCCCGGGGACACGCGGGGACAAACACACCCTTTCCATTACACGGAGTCCAGGGCCAGCCAGCGCCAGGGAGCATCGCCAGGCACAGCCCGCCCGGGGCTGCATCATCCAGCAGTGATACCTGCGCTGCCTTTCGCTGAAACGCTCCCCAGATCCAGCCTGAGAATCAAGGAACCATCCAGAAGCACTGCACCGCAAGCTGGAGCACTAAAGCCTGCCCAAAACCTCCCCAGTGCTGGGCACAGACCTGTGTGTGCCACCACCTCACACCAAACAAGACATTTCCCCACACTGCAGTCCAAGCTCAACCATTTTTATCCCCAAAGTTGATTTTTCGAGAGCCACGGTGGTTTGTTGGCATCTCAGCAGAGCGAGGGATTGCTCACACACAGAATGAGAGCCTCTCCCTCCTTGGAGCCAGAGGGGAGAGTAAAATAGGCTCAAATAATTAATATTAATCATAAATATTTACAATTTTATGGTCCCTGGAAGTCAAACAGGTCCCAAGTGGCCTTGCAGAGCTGATCTGTCAGGCCAGCTGCTCAACACCGACCTGGTCTCCCACCCCGAGTCTTCCTCCTGTCCATCCTGGCTGCATCCATTAATGTTTCTCCTCTTTTTAAAAATGAGATCTGAGCATTTTGGGCCAGAAAAGGCTGCTCCTCTCTCGCCCCTCGGGCTCGCCCCAGGGCAATACATGCTTTTGCCACAGGAGGAATTTAGAGTCGGGTTTTTTTTAATTAATTCTAGATGCATTTGAGAAGTGAACAAAATGCAATGAGCTCCCAGTGACCTGTGAGAGGATTAGCTGGGGTCTGGATTAACTGTGCTGGAAGGGGAGCTGTGCCCGGGTGACTGCGGAGGCAGCGGCACTGTCCTCACCTGGGGTGGGGCTTCCAGGGACCCTCGGGCTCCCCAGCACCATCACTGCTCCCCCCTGCCTGCACCCTAACCCTCCTTCCTTCCTTCCTTCCTTCCTTCCTTCCTTCCTTCCCTTCTTCTGTGTTGTCTGTTGCATAGCAATGCCTTGAAGAGAACTGACAACAGCTATTTGTTACAATTTATTCAGTACACATAAATACTGCTAAAAACCGTAAAGATCAAATCACTTATCATTTACACTTCTCAATATCTAGCAATATCCAGTCTGTCTGAGTNCCCTTTTCCCCTTTTCCCCTTTTCCCCTTTTCCCCTTTTCCCCCTTTCCCTTTCCCCTTTTTCCCTTTTCCCCTTTCCCTTTCCTTTTCCGTTTCCCTCTCCTCCCATGTCACACACAATTTCAGGGACCCCTGTGCTGCGGGGTGATGCCAGGACAGACCCAAGGAGCCGGCTGTGTTTTGGGCACAGAGAACCCTTGTGACCCAGCCCCTTTCCCATCTGGGACCCCCCATTCCCGGACCGAGTCCTTCCCGCAGCTCCTGGGGGGACAGACCCCCCCGTCCCAGCCCGGGGAGACGGCAGCTAAATAAAGGCAGCAAAGTGGATGTGCCGGAGCGGGCGGCCGCCTGCGGCTCGTCCTTTATTTAGCACAGTTTTGTTTGGAAAATACACTTTCTCGAGTTCGCTGAAAGCTGAATTTCTGGTTTGATTTAAATTTGAAGGCTGGAGCCCCACGCTGCCGCTGCGGGAGGCTCAGGCTGGGAGAGGGCTCGTGCAAACGCTTGGAAAGCCGCGGCTGGACGGGCTCTGACAGGGGACCAGCTGGGGACAACATCCCCGTGGTCACCCTCCATCTCCCTGGCTCGGGAGCGCATCCTCCCGCACCGCCCCGGCACCTCGCCGCAGCCAGAACCGCCCCAGGGTGCTCCTGGGGGTGCATCCCCCTCCTCCCCGCTTCCCAGGAGCTTCTCAAACCTGCCCGCCACAATTTTCCCTGACAGGAACCAAATCAAAACTCCCCCTGAGCACCACTGCCCGTTAATCCCATTCCCAGCCCCGCTGCGGGGCGGACAAACCCACGCTGGGCGCGGGGCAGCAGCGGGACCGTCCCCTGCTGCTGGCGCCACGCGTCCCGCGCAGAACTAACAGTGTTAACGCGCAGGAACAAAACAAAACAAAAATACGAGTTTCGGGAATCAGCGGCCCCCGGCTCCCCGCGGCTCCCGAGGCAGCGACGCCGAGGACTGCCCCAACTAATGAGCTGACAAGAGAGGCGACAACTCCCGCCACGAAACTGCTCCCACCGCCGAGCGCCTCCCCGCCGAGAGTCCCAGTGTCTCCAGCAATCTGCCAACTGCACCGTTAATTTTATTTATTTTATTTCTTAAAAGGGGACGTAAAATGTTACGACAATATTGGGAGCAGCCAGCGCGCCGGGGAAATGTGTTGTGTGCCGGGGAAGTCATTAGTTAGAGCGGCTGAGTGTGTCAATGCGATTTATCATCGCACCTTTCCCCGCGCCTCTGGAGGGGCCGCGTTCCGGCTGGCACCCGCCTCTCGCACCCTCCCGGCGTGGATTTTCTGGTGGAAGCTGCGCCCGGGTGGGGAGTCGCCGGAGCCGAGTTCGGCGGTGCTGAGTTTGCAGGAGCCCTGTGAGCGGCCGCGAGGGGAGCGGGTGACCCCCGGCGCTGCTGCCCGCCCCGCGCCGCAGATAACGCTGCCCTGCGCCGGGAGATAACGCCGCTGGCTCCCGCGGCCGTGCCCTTCATGCCCCGGCGGCAGGACAGCGATGTCAGCGGCGCGGAGGGAGCTCAGCCGAGACAGCCCAAACGTCCGCTCTCATCTCATCCCTTCCCGGCACAGCCACCCCGCCACGGGTACCCACAAACCCCGGGGAGGCAGCTCAGGGGCTGCGGGCTCCCCGAGCCACGCCGGGGCAGCAGCAATGCCTGAGAGTCCCTCCTACCATGCCCTGTCTGTGAGCACTGCCCAAAAATTAAGGGTCAGCACAAAGCAGGCCAGGTCAGGAAACAGAAAGAATAAATGAGAATAAATGCCCCCCTCCCTGTTTCCCCTCCACGGCCAGGGAGGACAGGAAAGAGATTCCCAGCATCCCGAATGAGAAAAAACTGCTCAGTTTTGGCAGGGACAGGGGAGGAAAACAGTCACGGGCACACCCCACTCCCCAGGACCCCCCGTACTCCCCCGTTTCCAACAAGCAGTCAAGAAATCACTGCCTGCAAGCCTTGGTGGCACATGTGGAAGGGAAACTGAGGCACGAGGGACAAGGAAGGCCCTTGGTGGCAGGACCAGAGGTGCCTGCAGAGATGCTGGCTCATCCCTGTCCCCCCGAGCCACGTGCAGATGCCACGGGTACCGGAGCGGAAAAAAGGGCCACGTGCAGCTTTCGTCACCACTGGGGCCAGGCAGCCTCTGAGGGGTGATGGGCTTGTGCTTAAGCACCCTAAAACTCCGGCTAAATGTGCCCTGGATCAGAGAGATCCTGGGAAAGAGCCTTCCAGAGGCTGCCCTGAGGGTTTGTTTGGCCCCAAACTCTGTGGTGCGATGTGGGGACTGAGCAGCCCAGCCCAGCCGCCCCCGTGCCTGCTCCAGCTCCAGCTCCCGTCCCTGTTCCAGCACCCACACCCTGCAGGGACAGCACCCTGGGGCTGTGCCCACTCCTGCTGCCTCTCCCTGACAGTGTCAGAGGGGTCTGGGAATGCCGCGACACCCCACAGCCACTCCAACCCACAGCCACCCTGCCTCCCCCCAAATCCTGACATCCCATCTCATTCTCCCGGAAAACACAGGCTGGTTTTTCATCCCCCCACACCCCTACACCCGGACAGCGGGACTGGGAGGGGGGAAGGATGGGGACAAGGGGGCTGCAGGCCTTGGCAGGGTCCACCTGCACCAGGAGCTGCCAGAGGATGCCCCAAAACCCCAGGAGACGCAGCCAGCCTGCCCTGTCCACAGGACACCCACCCGAACCCCTGGGGGACCCCCTTACCCTCCCCACAGCCCCCCAGCCGCCCCAGCTCAGAGGAGGAGTGTTAATCCCCCAGGAAATCGCCCTGGGAAGGGGCAGAGCCCCAGCTGCTCCCCAGGCAGGGGGGCTCCAGAGGAGGGGGCAGCCCTTACCTGGTGTGTGCCCGGGGGGACCCCAGCGCTCCCCGGCCATGGCTGCGGGGCACAGGGTGCCCCAGGCCCTGCTGCAGCCCGGGCAGGAGACAGAGAGTTTTAATTGAATTTCTAGATTATCCTGGGGGAGAAATTGTAATCTCCTTAAATCCAACCTCTGGTCGAGTCCCGTAACCTACTGTCCTGCGCCGGGGAAGGGATTTATGAGGGGGAGGGGAGGTTTCCCTCCCAGCCCGCTGATGTTCCAGACCCTGCACCCGGCAGGATTTGACCCACAGGACGTCAGAGATGTGCTCCCAGCAGCCCTGGGGCCCTGGAAATTAAATCTCTGCAGCAGCAATGCCCTGTCCCTGTGTCCTGCCATGGTAACGGTGTCCCGGGAGCCTCAGGAGCTGGTGGGGTTGGGACTCTGGTGACGGAGGTGGCTGGTGCTGGATCAGCGGGGCCTCGGGAGGGTGAAGAGGAGCCCCCTGGGTGGGACTCATGGCTGGGAGGTGTCCAGGGCTTAGAACTGAAATACCACTGAGCCCAGCTGTGCCCAAGGTGCTCAAGTCCCCAAGCAAGTCCATTCCCTGCCCAGCTGAGGTGGGCATCTCCCTCCCAAAAACTGTCCCTGGATCGTGGGGTCAGGGAATGTTCTTGGATGGGCTGGTGGCCTTGGGGTGTCTCCATCACATGGCCCTGGTCCCTCCTGCATTTCCCAAATCCAGGTACGTGCTGGGCTCCATCTCCAGCCCCAAACCTCGCAGCGATGGGGCTGAGGCAGATGATGGCAGAGCTCCTGGGCCATGGATTTCCTTTGGGAAGGGCAGGTTCCCACCCAGCACATGCCAAGAGGCTCAGGGGAGAGGCAACAGCCCTGCCCCAGCCCTGGCCCTGACCAAGGGGGGAGCATCCAGCTGCTAAAAACCACCGTGGGAAGAAAGGGAAAGGCGAGGCAGAAAGGGCAAATGTCTCCAAGGGGATTTTATCACCAAGCAGACAGAAACCAGCTGAGGCCCGCAGTGCTGAGGGCTTCCCATCCCGAAGGTAACACCAGTGGTTGGAAGCATCCCTGGGATATCACAGGCACGGATTATTTCGAGAGGCCTCGCACACCTCAGGGCCAGAGGCAAGAGATGCTGGATCTGCATCCATTCCTCCTCCTTCAGCAATAATCCTGCACCTCCCGCGTGCCCCGTTCCAAGGGAGGCCTCTTTCCCCAATCCCATCACTCCCAAGGCAGGTTCTCACTTGTTCTCACCTGACACAAACCCCCCCAGCTCCAGGAGCCGTGTCTCCCGCTCCAGGGAAATCGCATGTGTGGGCAGAGCCCGCGCCCAGGAAATGTTTATCCTGAAGGCACAACACGCGGCAGGTCGGGAGTGATGGAGCTGCCAGGCGGAGCCAGCAGCTGTGGGGAGAGCCGTGGCATCTCCCCGCGGTGACATTCCAGCCGGGAACCCGCGGGGTGCCCATGAGAACCAGCTCAGGATGCACACATCCCTCCCAGCCGGGGATGTGAGCGAGGCTGAGCCTTCAGTACCCTCCACGCTTTCTCGGACCTTAAATCCGCTGTCATTCCTGCTCCATCAAAACATTAAAAACTGCTCAACTCTGGGTGAGAAACACAGCCCGTGTCCCACTATCCCAGGCAGTTTTCCCGGCTCTGGCCGTGCCAGGGTGAAGTTGTCATTTCCACCCCTCAAGTGCTTCCAGCGCTCTTTGGCGCTGCCGCGGGTTGAGGTGTCAGCAGAGCCCTAACCGTGACTGCGAGCCCCAGGAGGAAGGAAACGGCGAGGAAGGACGTGCCAGGCCCGGGGAGAGCCGCCCTCCCGGCTCCACTTACCCCGCGATCGCAGCGAGAGCCGCCGATGCCGAGCCCGGGGCCGGCGGCCGAGGCAGCGGCGGGGACTTTGCCGATGTCCTGCCTAATTGCTCCCGAGCTCAGGTTACAGCCTCGCTTCTTCCCTACATGTACAGGACGTGGCACCTCGGCCGCGGGGAGCCAGCGGGTGGGGATGTGCACCCTCAGCGGCATTTCCAAGGGGCAGGGAGGGGAATCGCGGTGTGACAACGCTGGGGAGCCCAGGATGCCTTAGTGGTCCCAGGGGCGTTGGGATAGAAGGAGCTTGGGGGGATTTCAGAGATTTTTGGGAAGTGAAGGACCAGCCAGAAGGATGAGACACATTCCAAACGGGTGGAACAGACAGTGGTGCCGGGCAGTCGGTGTTCCAAGGCAAGACCACTTCTGTTCTTGCTGTTTAGTGATGGCCGTGACACAAAGCCCATCTTCTCAGGAGAGGATGAAAAATCCCCCTCTTTTTCTGCTGGGGGTGCCCTGGCACACTCGTGATGCTGTCCAGCATCTTCAAGACAAAAAAGGCCCTGGCACTGTTTTTGCAGCTATCAGTTTTCCTCCAGCTCATGGCTCTGCCCACACCAACTCATCAGTTTCAGGGTCTTCAAAATCCTGTGAGGGCTCCTTTTAGAGCCCTCATTCCTGAAGCAGAGCTCGTTTGGAGGAAATCTCCTTCCCAGGGGGTAACAGATTTCTGTCCTAAAGTTTCTGCTCTTTCAATCTTTCTTTGCTGTCACTGGAAGGCTGGACAACCCCAAACTCCGGGCACGACCCCAAACCCAAGTAGCTGAAGGGCGGCAAAGGCAGGGCAGGGTATTTTGGGGACCGTCTTTATCTGCTGCACGAAGATTTAGCACAGGCGTTGCGTAACGCTGGGGGGGTCACCGTGCTTGCCCCCTCTCGCCGTCAGAGATCAGAGACTCAATTAATCCTCCCTCATTCCCTGCCCACGGGGACCGGCCATGGGTGCCCTCTCAGCCTGGCCCTGGCAGCAAGAAGTCAAATCTCCGCCCGACGTCAGCATCCACTGATGTTGGTCACAGCATCACAGCCCGGGGGTGAGGTGCTGTGACACTCCACTGCCACATCCTAGGGCACCCACTGCCACCACCCAGGGCACCCATTGTTCCTCCCAGGCCACGCACCTCGCTTGGAAAGCCCTGTTCAAATCCAGGTGGCCTTGAAGGAACCAGACAGACACCGAGGTCCCTAAAACGACTCACTGTTTCTGGGCCCCAACCTCGGGTTCTGTGGCAGAGATCTGGGAATTTAAGGCATTTAAGAAGTAATTTTTAAACCATCAAGGTTTGGTGCACACCTGCCTGTGTTCCCCCTCTGCTCCTTTGCATGGAGCAGGTCACTGGTGGGTGGCTTGCTCAGGCACACACTGCAGGATCACAACAGCAGTGAAGGGATCCCTATTTTTTTTTGGCCAGCCCTAATATAACAACCCCCACGTGTGTCCTTGGGCAACCCTACAATGAACAAGGCGAGTGCACAGCCCGGCTGACAAGGAGAAGGGCACCTGCAGGCAAACCCGAAACGCTGTCACGGGAAGGTTTGGGGAGGTAAAGGTGGCGTCAAGCTGCACAACATCAGCAGAACCCCTGGGGCCCTGGTCCTTCCCACCAGCATCCCTCGAGCTGTAAAAACAGACATCACACAGCATCCCGGCATGGCAGGGCGGCCCTGACGCCAATGGCAGGGCACAGAGCAAAAGCAGGGGCCGAGTCTGGCCCCCACGGGGAGGATGACAAGTGTGGTGGCATCGGGACACGGTGACATGGCCCTGGTGAGGAGGCTCCCGCAGTTACACAACGCCGGCCCGGCCGCCCTTGGCCGCGTGTGCCGTGCGTGCTCTATCGACACGGCCCCGGCCGCCCTCCGACATCCCCGCGGGCACGCGGCTCTGCAAGCGGCGTAAATGTGAGGGCACGTCATCAGGGGACGTGCTGCAGCCCCCCACAAAGCCTGGACATCCTGCAGTGGTCACCAGCCACGCAGCAGCAGCAGCAGCAGTGTCCCACTGTCCCCCCGCTCGGCCGTGTCACTGCTGGGACGCTGCCGTGTGCAGCAGGGGAACAGGGCAGCCCCCAGCCCCAGGACCCTGCGGGAAACACAGTGACCGAGGCACTGCAGGGCCCCCACCCAACTTTTAGCACATCAAAGACCAGCCAGAAGGACATTACAAATTCAAACCTGGGGGAGGTGGTAGAAGTTTAGGGCAAGGCAGTGAGTGCTGCAGGCAGGACCTTGGTTCTTTGGTTTTGCCACTTAAGGAGGTCTGTGACCCAAAATCACCCTCCAGCCTATTCTAGGAGAGGAAGAAAAATTCCCCTTTTTTCCTGTTGGAAGGGAGAAACACTCACTTCTCCCACAGGCAGCAAGGAGCCCTCCCCTCAGCACAGCAGCGGGAGAAGCAGGGATGCTTTTACCCACAGACATGGGGAAACTGAGGCACGGTGACTGGAGGGGCCTGAGCGTGGGGACTGGCAGCAGCCCTTGTCATCACCTTCCCCCCGGCCTGGCCTGGCCCCAGGTCGAGATATTTATAAAGCCGATAAGGGAACAGAAAGAATTTTCCAGACGCTGAAGTTACGTAAGCTCTCCTCGCCCTGCACGGACATCGTCTTTAATTATAGGTTTGGGGTGGGGGGAGCCCTCCGTGGTGGGGCTGGTGGGGGACACCCCTGCCACGGTCACCCCAAAGGGCTTCACCCTCCTCTCCCTCACCACAGAGAGTCCCCAGGGCCAGGCACCAGCCTGTGCCACCGTGTCACCCTGTGGAACCCCATCCCCGAGGGACCCTGATGGTTTTGTGGCCAGCGTCCCCATCCCGTGCAGGGGACCCCAGGTTTTTGTGTGGGTTCTGGGTGGCTGATCCCTCCAGGGTGTGTGCTCGCCCCTGCAGCCCGGCCCAGCACGCGCTGGGTGCCATGACAGATGACAACCTGAGCACAGCTGGCATTGCCATGGTGACAATCGATGGCTGCTGCTGGCAGGACTCGTGTGAAGGTGCTGCACAGGCACCTGCCCCCCCAAAGTGCTGACCCCACCCCAGGCACTGCAGGCACCCCCTGCCCTCCACCAGCCTCTTAACCCCACAGGCAACTTCCAAACCCTTCTCCATCACCTCACAGCCGCCTCCAGCTCCCCAGCTGTGCCTCAGTTTCCTCAGCCCCGCGTTTCCCCCCCCAGGGGAGGATGGAGTCCCTTCCCTGGGATATTTTTCTCTCGCCCAACTTCGGCCAAGGCTGCGGAGTTGGAGGGATGCTGAGCGAAGGCTCCGTCGCTGTGGCAACCCGCGGGGCCGTCTCCAGGCGACCGCCCAGGGATGCTGCAGAGATGCTCTGGAGGCAGAGCCAGAGGGACCAGGGCGGTGGGGGATGTATCCATGGGGATGCCACCCCCCTCCTCCCCTTCCCCACCCAAACCGCAGCCCGGTCTGCGCTGCTGAAACACCCTGAGAGTCACCGGCTTGACTCGGGCTGAGCACTGAGAGCTCACGGCAGCACGGGCTGGCTGCTGGGAGCACCAGCGGGGCGCTCCCGGGTGGGAGCAGGGCCGCTCGGCTTCCGGGGACACCTGCGGAGCTGTGGAAACCATCGCTGGAAATAAGCCCGTTAGCTCCTTAACCCTCATCAAGCGGCTTAGGGGGCACACGCGCCATCCTGCGCAAACCCGGAGGCGGGGAGGGCCCTCGCCAGGGCGAAGGGGTGACGGGATGGCAGCGGGTGCCGCGGGGGTGGCACGGGGGTGGCACGGCCCCGTCCCTGCCCTCGGCGAGCTGCGCTCCCGCGCCCGTCCCCCCTGTTGCTCCTCGCCAGCCGGGCCCACCGGCAGCGCTGAGCGGCGGGCAGGGATGGCGCTGACGGGATGTCACACCCGTGTGACGAGTGTGGGAGGTCTCAGCCGCAGCCCCGCCGGCTCCGGGGGGAGCGGGGCGGCGGGGACAGCGCGGGGCGACGGCCCGGCCAGCGCCCGGCACCGCGGCTGCGGGACGGAGAGGGACGTTTCTAATCGCTCCGCTTGGAAACGGTCCCGTTTTTGCATTTGTTAAATTAAAGGATGTCAGCGTCTGATGCCAAGCCCAGGCTCCCTCGGAAATTTAAACTAATGACAGCGAGGAAAATGAGCTGAAACCAGAGCACAGGCGCTCCCACGTTATCCAGCCGCATCAGCCATCTCTGTGGCGGGGTTAACACGGCAGCTTGCAAAGCACCGAGCACCACAAAGATCTCAACTTTCTGCCCCAAAATCCAACCTCGCCCGCTCTGCTCGGCCAGAAGGCGCACGGCTGGCACCTGGGCACGCCAGGCTGCTGCGCTGGGGGCCCCAGAGATCCCCAATCCTCCTGCAGCCTCTCCAAGGGCAAACATCTCCCTCTGGCCGGGGGGCCGCTGCCCGGGGCGGTGGGGTTGAGCAGCACTGAGGGGTGGGAGTGCGAGAGCAGCTCAGCGAGCGCGGTGTCCGGATTTCTCCAGCTCTGACGACTCCTACAGCCGGCTCCATCCTGCCTGGCCCTGCGCCAGCAGGCAGCGGGGTCCTGGCAGAGCGCGGGGGCCGCCGCCGTCACACGGCCCCTGGCTGCCCCTCTTCCCCACGGAAATACCTGGGCTCAGGCGAGGGCTTCGCTCCCGGCGCTCTCCAGGGCTCCGCTGGGGTGGTTTTGTGCTGCAGCTGAGTAAAACCACAGAGTGGTGGTTGTCTTTTTTTTTTTTTTTTTTCCTTTTATAATTTTCTCGGCGAGATAAAATTAAACAAACAAGCCCTTCTGGGAGCAGCGCGAGGAAGGGAGCCTGCTTCCCTACAGATGTGCGTGTCCTCAGCTATTACAACCACCGAATTAAGCTTTCCCTGTGGCTGGGACATTTGCACAATCCCACTCGTTCTCCTCCTGCGGTTTCACTGGCAGGAGACTGGCTCACTCTGCAGCCTCCCTCCCCATGAGGTCATTACCCAAACACCTATTTTTCACAAAAACATTGAGAATGTTGGGGTTTTTTTTTTTCCTGACCTCACCATCTTGCCGTCAAATTAGAGTGGTTTGGAGAGCGAGGCTGGGAAGCGCTCAGCAAAGCGGAGCGTGCTGAGGGGAGTGGAATGGAATGGAATGGAATGGAATGGAATAGAATAGAATAGAATAGAATAGAATAGAATAGAATAGAATAGAATAGAATAGAATAGAATAGAATAGAATAGAACAGGATAGAATAGAACAGGAAATAATAGATTAAAGATGCAGCCAGACATTCCCCAGGGGATGAGGCTGCAGAGAAAAGGGAACGCTGTCGGTCAGGAGGGGAGTGGGGTCACCCAGCTTCACTCCAGACCCAAAAAGGAACAACCACGGCACAAGATTTGCAAACACACCTAAACTTCCCAGTTTCCTTTGCCTTGGGAGCCAGCGCAGAAGCGTTGCCATAGCTCTGAGGACCACCGGTGGGTTTTGCAGCACAATCTGGACCAGGGATCTATGCAAATCCCCAAGGCAGAAGTCTTTATGGAGGCATATGACAACCGAAAAAGAATAGCGCTCAGTGCTCTACTCCCACACGCCACCCCCCAACTTCACCATCATTTAAATCAGTCTTAAGTTGGAAGAATTCAAATCAACACTGTCGTCACAGAGCCAAGCAGAGAGGTGACACAACTTGGATGCTGCCAGGGAAATTGCCCCCCTGAGACTCCAAACTCATCAGCCCATCACTTTTTTTGAAACCCCATCGAGGAAAACAAATGAACTGGCAACTTGCTGCCCCCAGCCCTGCATCGCCTCTGGCCAGGGCTGCTGCAGAGGTTTCCAGCCAGCCTTCCCCCTGGGATCAACAGGAGGAGGACCGGTGGGAGAAAAAAAATATCCAAGACGTGCTGTTGAGGCTAGAGAGGCGCAGTTGGAAAAGAAATCAAAGCTTCTAAAAGAGAGAGATGCCAAGGAGATATGCTGTTCCCAAGAGAAACAGGACATTCCTCTGCCACAGGGAGAAAATGAGGAGGAAGGCTCGTGCCACCTCGCCCAGCTCCCTGGCAGAGGTGCTCAGCAGTCTGGGCACAGCTTGTCCCCACTGTGCCACGCTGCACACACAGATGGCATCACAGCTACTGATTCTTTCTCATGTGTTTTGTTGGGGTTTTTTACCCCAAAAGCACATTTCCCATCTGGGGGAACGGTGGCTGGGTCCTGACAGACCCAAGGCGGATGTGCAGCCACTCTTTGGGTTCCTGGAGACCTCCCTGCCCTTCTGCACCACACAGAACCGTCAGGGCTGGAAAAGGTCTCTAAAATCACCCAGCACAACTGTTAACCCATGGCCACCACTAATCCACGTCCCAAATACCTCATCTCCACCTTTAACCATGTGCCCAGACCTGCTGCTGTCTCAGGGACATGACTTGGCATCAGCAGAACCCTCAGGGCTCTTATGGGAGTCACAAAGAGAAGAAGCTGTGGGGAAAAATTTGTATTTTGCTATTGCCAGAAACACCAAAATCAGGTCCTGGCTTAGCCCAGAGGGAGAAGGATCATCAGGTTAGATTTTCCTGACAAAACACATTTTGAGTTACACAAGCAGTGGGATCAGGCTGGAAGCAAGCGGGTGAGATCATCTCGGCGCAGCCCTGGTTGATCCCCTGAAACCAACCCAGTCTGGCTGGTTCAGCACAATTTCTGCAGCGAATTGCTCCTGCAGGAAGTTTTGTACCTGTGCCCTTGGGCTGAGCCTTGACAGCATCTTCCACTGGGAACGAGCTACCTGCCTGCTCAAGGCAACACCTGGGGATGTCAGAGGGAGAGGAGGGTGGGAGCGGAGCTGGCCTGGCTATAAATAATCCCATGGAAAGGAAACAGGAGAAAATCAGCAAACAGAATATATAAATCCACTAAATCCAGGGAGATGTGTCCAGCTACAGGCCCTCAGTGTGAACAGCTCCTGTGATCCCACAGGATCAGGCACAAGACAAAATGGGATCCACTGCAGAGCAGAGCGGGGTCCAACCCAGACACCGAAACACGTGGAGACCAACCCAGAGCCCTCTGTGCAGGACGCAATATGTGCCTCGTGGCAAGACCTCATCTACTCTACTCCATTAGAAAAGATAAAGTTGAGAAAGGGGAGAGTTAAATCAAGGAGAGTTAAATTACAGAGAGTTGAGTTAAGATGCTTGTTGGACCACGTTAGCACAGAGCTGGCCTGGCTCCTGGTGCCACCAGCGCTGAACACCCAGCAATCCCATCCCCAGCGAGCTGGGAAATAGCCTGTGTTTAAAGCAATCATTATTTGCAATCTGTGATCCCAGAGAAAAGGGCAGAAAAAGCAACTTCTCATTTTCACCAATAAAAGAGGAATTGCAGGAGCTCAGCAAGCACAGTGGCCAGCAGGTCACAACCAGCAGTGCTGGAGTGATTCATCCTAAACGAGCCAGATTTAGTCAAACTAGCCCAGAATAAGGCAGGGAAACAGCCCAGAGTTTTCCCTGCTGTTGCCTGCCACTTATTCACCCATGGGAGCAACAGGGCCAGCGAAGAGGAGACAGCAACACCATCCCCACCATCACCGTCCCCTCCAGCTCCAGGACAATCAAGGAAAAGCTTCAATCCCAGCTCCCACACCTGCACACAAGTCCATTAAAAAGGGATTTTTTTTCCCTCTTTTCCCAGCCCATCATCCCAGAGCACATCAGATCCCAAAGGTGCTAGAGGACCAAGGGCCCAGGCACTGCTCCACCGGACTGGCTTTCCCCATAAACCCATCTGAGCAGCTTCAGTTTGGCTTGTGTGTAACTTATTATTGAAGCTGAGCAAATAATTCAGGGCAAGAGCTCCAGGAGCAGTGTTTTGCCTTTTCATTTTCCGCTCTCGAGCTGTCTGCAGTTTTCCCAGAGCTCGGGGATGATTTAAAGACCTGTCTCCGGACGGGAGCGTCTCGCTGCGACGCCGGCTCCGAGTGTTTGATGGTCTGGATTTCACGTGTGCGTTCGAGGACACGCCGGACACATGAGGATGGATGAGCCTTTCCTGGTACCCTAATTAGATGAGCAGCATTTGCAAGTGGGTTCTGGGGAATTTTTTACTTTTTTTCCTCCCCGTGTTGGAGACCTGCAAACACTTCACGCAGAGTTAAGGACTGCCTGTTCGCTAGGCAGGGCTCGAGGAGGGCTTTGCTTTGGTTTTTCCAGTCAATGGGGTCATCCTGGACACGAGATTTCCTTGGGGCCATCCCGTTCCCAGCTCCTCTTTGCACCCCAAACCACTAAAGATGTGGGAAAGGAGGATGGGGCTGTCAGGCTGTGATGGCTCCGACCTTCCAGCGCTGCAGCCATCCCAGGAATTTGCCTCCTCGTTAGTGGAAAGGTTAGGGAGAAGGGATCGGCTCTGTGCAAACTCCCCGTGGTGCTCATGTGACGAGGGCTGGCAAAAGCAGCTCGCCCCGGTGCTCGGGCAAGTGCCAGCCGGAAGAAAAGCAGGGAAGGGAGAGTCACACTCCCAGGAACCCAAATCAGAGATCCCCACACCTCTGCCTGTCCCTGGGAGCCCATCTGTCCTCAGGGCGCTGTGAAATGCTGACTCCAGCTGCCTCCACCCTTTTCCTGGAGGAAAGGGCTGCTGTCAGCTGCTGCTGTGACCCCAGACACTCATCAGAGAAGCTGAAGGGGCTGGGAGAGGGACACCCCTCCCGAAGAGCTGACATCGAGGACAGCCCTGTCTCCTTTAGGGGATGGCCCTGGAGGAAGGTTTGGGCTCCCAGGGTTGGGCCAGGCCGCCGCTGTCACTCAGTTTGTTGATTGCAGGATGGCACAAACCAACGCCAATGACCTCCGACTGTAAAACCCCTCAGTGCTGGACAGAGGAGCCATTTAATGCTCTCCCCAGCACCTGCAAAGGGCCAGGGACACTCTGGGGCCATCCCAGGTGACCGAGCCTGGGGCTCCATTAGTCCTGGTTGGAAACCCCTCTCCTGCCGAACAGCTTTCTCGTCCCATTGCGTAATTGCGCTTTGTTGAGCACACCCAGCCTCTGGCAATACATTTTCTCTAGCCCTGCTGCTCTCCTGCAACATTTCCCTTATTCCTTTCGCTCTCTCTGGACAGTTGCTGAAACACGTGGAGAGGGAGAGGAGAGAAAAACCCAATTCTTGTCCCGCCCACAAAGCAAAACCCCGGATGGGAAAAGGGGGGAAAAGAGCCAGGAGTGGTGTCAGATGCCTCTCCCCAATCCATCCCCTCCCGGTTTGCCTTGTGGGGGTTTGACAAAAGTGCTTTTTGGCTGACAGAGTGATTACAGGGTGCTGAGACAGTACGTTGCACATGGGTTTCTTTCCTGCATTTCAAACAGGGCGAGGACATGGCTGCACCTCTGGAGGGGTCACAGCGATGGGTCAGGGGAGGAAGGGGGAATTTGGGAAGAGGAGGAAGGAGGGAAAAAAGCAAGGATGGAGCAGGTGGGAAAGTGTGAGTGAAACCAAAGGCGGGTGAGGCTGAAGATGCGAGATGGGATGGGCTGAGTTTGGGAGGACGCTGCTGGTGGTGTCGGGACCAGCCCGAAGTGGGGAAGGGAGAAGCTGTGGCCACCGGGCCCTGAGCAGGGTGAGATCCTGAGGCCTTGCTACGAGGTGAGACAGAGAGCGGGGTGCGTTCAGCTCGGACTGAGCGGCACGGGGCGCCCAGGGCACACTCAGGCTCGCCGTGCCTGCCGGCAGTGGGTGCTGGGCAGCGGGGAGGAGGAGAGGAGGATTTCAGCTCCCGACTCAATCTGGTGGAGAACTTGGCCTGCTCCCCGTCAAGCTGAAAATAGCACACATGTAAGGACGCGCACGCAGCGCTGGCTGTGTCCTCGCCGAGCGCTTCCTTCCTGCTGCGCTCCCCGGCCTCCACCTGCGCCTCCGGCCCCCCGCAGCCCCCCGAGCCCCGCGGGGGCAGCGCCGGGGAAAACGCTCCTTAGAGCATCCACGAACCAGGGCCGGTGCAGGGATGCAAGATCCTGTCACCTTCAGCTGCTTTTCAGGTGCACACGAGGCCCGTGCGGCCGCTTCCCCGCCGTTATCATCTGGAGCGGGCGAGGCTGAGCGCGGCTCACGGCGGGAGCCGAGCTTTATTAGAAACAGGCATCTGGCCTCAGCCCTCCCTGCAGCCCCGGCTCAGGCTCGGGAGCAGGATGGGGCACAGAGCATGCAGAGAACTTCCACAAGTCCCCGGTTTTTCTCCTGATTTTATCTCCGAGCTTTTATTAGCGATGGGAGGATAAAGCCCTCGGTGCTTCGCTGTGGGAGTGTGTGCTGCCCGGCCGGGGTCGAGCCCCAGCCCGCGGAGGGGCCGGGAAGCAGCAGAGCGTGCTGCAAGCTGGAGGATGGAGATAACCCTGGCAGCAGCCAGAGCTGATTCCTGCAGCGGAGAAGGAAGAAAAGGAGGCTGAGCTCCCCATGGGCGTCAGGCACGGGAATGATGGCAGAGCTTGGTCGGGACATCGCTGCAGCTCTGAGCGCAGCTGGTGCAAAGCGCTGCTCCTCTCCCGTCCCTGCTGGGAATTCCTCTAAAGAAACGTTCTCCTGAGGGGCAGGCACCCCGGGATGGAGGAAACACAGGAAATACAGGAAATAAATACAGGAAATACAGGAAATACAGGAAATACAGGAAATACAGGAAATACAGGAAGGAGATTTTTGGGGTGGTGACTGGGGGACCCAGGAAGTGCAAAAAGCAAAGAACAGCAGGGCTGGGGAGGGCTATCCAGGGATATCCAGGGATGTGCAGGTGATCCCCACGGAGCTTGGTGTTTGGAAGAGGGAACACACAGGTTGTTCAGTGCTGGGGGTGGTCAGGGTGAGCGATGCAGACTGTGGGGTGATTCCCTGAGCAGCAGGAGCCAGCAGCCCTCCAGGATGCCCCAGGGCACGGCCCCACGGCAGCACTGCCTCGTGAGAACACTTCTCTTCCCCCAAATCTCCGCTCTGACAGGGTTCTGCCTTATGCCAGCGGCGGCCTCGCGGTGCAGCGCTTGGCTGGGGACAGCAGCAGGACACCAGGGAGTGTCAGTGGCTGGGCAGGGTCCAAGACCACACTCACAGCGCACCAGAGCTGCACCTGGGCATGGCCAAAACCTCTCTGCTTCCCAAAACCCTCTGAGGAGCAGCGTTAGCCAGCGTGTGGTATCAGCTCTCCTGAAACAAAGCCATTGTGGTTGAGAAAGGATCCTTATTAATTCGTTCCTCTCCGTAATTTCCATTTTTTGTCAGTTCCCTTTCCCGCTGCTCAAGCAGGGCTCGGGTAGGGCGCTGCTGCTGCCAGCCTTGTCCCTGTGGCACGGTGCCACTGCTGCTGTGTGGCACAGGGACGGCATGGGTGGCTGCAGTTGGGGTCGATGGTGAGGTCAAAGGGAAGAGAGCCACGGATGGAGCAGAGAGCCCCAGATGGAGGGGAAGGAGAAGGTGGGGAGCACCAAAATAATGCCCCAGCAGCAAAATCAGCACCAGGCAGCAACTGGGAGGGGTTCTGGGACGATGGAGACGGGAAACTGCTGCTCATTGAAACAGATTTGGTGAAACATCCTGACTTCTCCCAACACCACAGCTAGGCATGGCCCACAGGGAAAAGAGTGGGACAGGACACCCCCAGCACCCCCAAAACACAGCGATCACCTCGCCCTTCCTCAGCCACCCATCACCAACACACCCCCGTCCACCCGTGGGTCACCACATCACCTTCATCCCCAGGACCCCAAAAATCACCGTTTTCTCCATTCCAGCCCACATCCATCACTCCTGCAGTGCCCTGCAGCCCCAGCCCTGCAGCACCCACTGCCATTGATGCCACCAGCGTGTCCCCAGCTCCCAGGGGACGCCAGGCAGGGCCCCGGGTGGCTCCAGGCCCTCCCCGGTGTCCCCTGGCCCGTTACATAAACGCCTGGGCCCGGGACTGTTTGTGTTTGTGCCGCCTTCAGCGCTGTGCTCCTCAACCCTCTCTGCATAACAAATAATTAATAATAATTAACGACGGAGACAACGGTGTGGGCTGCCAGATTGTGCTAATTAGCGAACAAACACCATCGCACAAGCGAAGGCAGGCGTCACACGGCCCCGTGTGTGACCAAGTGTGGGGACACGGTGGGGACAACGTCCTGTGTGGCTCTCAGTCCTTGTGGGGAGGGGGAAGAGGAAGAAGAGGAGGAGGAGGAGGCGGCAGCGCTGTGGGTGGTGGCGGGGTGGCTCACTGGTGCTCCCGGGCAGCCCCGCACACACGGCTCGGATCCCGCAGATCCCGCAGATCCCACCCCCGGCTCTCTCCGTGCCCTCGTTAGAGCTCGGGACAACGCTCCTTAATTGCCTGGCGCTGGCGCCGCTCCACATCATTAACGAGCAAACCAGCACCAGCTCATTAAGGCAGAGCCTTTGCTCCGGCAGCTCCGCAGCCAAATCGTTCTGGGGACACTGTGGCCACGAGGTCCCTTGCAGGTGGCACCTCCTCCCTGGGGCAGGGGGGCTGAAAGCACCAAAAAATTCCCGCGGTGCCACCAGTGCCGGGAAACGCGGAGGAGCGAGGAGG